>OZ020479.1:31794784-31890522 GCA_963971345.1 Andrena flavipes
GTAAGTCGATTGAAATTGTCTTGTATGTTTATGGATTCTCATAATATTATCGTTAAGAGGAGCTGAATTTGTGTATTTATATTCGATTTCTTTGGATTTTGATGAAATTTTTAGTTCTAGGAGGTTACTCTGCGTAAATATACTTGAAATTGACTATAACTACTTGGATGAACTGTGTTACATGGGCCCTTCAGGTCCATTCCGTGCTTGCTGTCCCCGTGTCACATTCCATTTCATCATCGGCGATTCAGCGGAATCGCAGCGCGCGGGTTAGTAGGTCGACATACGCGGAATCCGTCAGCGAAAACACAACGAGACCACCGATTCCAGGTCCGGGCCCTAGATTCCAGGGCATGGAGCAATAGAAGTTACGAGAAGCAGCAACTGACGGAGCAATTCTCCCCCGTTCTCAAAATGGGGAGTGCGTGGCTCTGACCTAGATCGCGCTATAAAAGCTTGGACCGTGCGACATCGCGAGCAGATACATCCTTAGTCGCGAATTGATCGGTATTTGGAAGTCCGAGTTAGGAAGTTACGACGAGCCAGCGGGCCGTCTAGAGATCGCGACATCGTTTAGTTGTTTGCACCGCGAAGCACGTTCGGCGGGTAGTAATTCGCAAGAGGGTAACTCCATCCGACGCACCGAGAACGGCCTAGCCGGGAGAGCCCTTGAGTGTTAACCGTGACCGACGTTGACGGAGCTAGGATAGCAAACTGTTCGACATCGCGAGTTCCAATACGAAGATTTCCGTGTGTTAGCTGACAGCGCAGCAAGTAACCACGACCTACGTTTGGGTCAGCAACATCGCAAGTAGGCGAAACCTTAGACGGCAAGCGTGCCGAGTGCCATCCGAGAGCACAGCGAGCGACACTGGGACGGAGCGTAGTCCCGAAGGGTATGTTAACCACAGATTGGACTTT
This sequence comes from Andrena flavipes, assembly GCA_963971345.1. Classification (NCBI taxonomy): domain Eukaryota; kingdom Metazoa; phylum Arthropoda; class Insecta; order Hymenoptera; family Andrenidae; genus Andrena; species Andrena flavipes. Next base: position 31,795,706 of record OZ020479.1, read on the forward strand.
ATCGAAAATATATTTTACTTCGTTGTTTTCCTCCTAAATTCCGAATATTAGTTAATTCAACCCTTCTACTCCTTATCCTTCCTCGGTAAGTATAGTCAAGGTGTGCTTAAGCACTTCGACAGAGCAGCGAACCCGGTGAATCACCCTAACCGCTCGGGGTGTTTCACAGCAGTCCCTTCAGGACGTAACAAACTGGTGTCAGAAGTGGGATTATTTTTTTTCCCTTATTATTATTTCTAATTAGAAGGAGAGAGCGTGCCGTCGCCACACATCGCGACCTGCCGCAATCTTGTCTGCTCGTAACTTGACTACACTTTCTGCTAATCAACGCCCCTCCCGACCATTACCTAACAATGCCGGGCGGTATGTTGAGATCACCCCCTTCACATCTTTTTCCCAGTACACAAACCCCCGAGAATACCTCCTCCCTTAATGCCCCTACTGTTGTTCCTCCCCCTTTACCGCCATCCACGAGCGGCCGACCATCTTTCGGCTCCCGGACGAACGACCTAGAAATGTCCGCATTAGACGTATGGCGTTCCCGAGAAGACGAAGAAAGAGTATATAGGGCGCTTGACAGCATTCCCCGCTTCGATCCCGATTTCATAACATTAGAAGAATTCGCTGCCGCGATACAGCGTGCCTCGAAGCGAATACCACCCGGTCAAGAAGAAAGATTTCTGACCGAACTGATCTATAAACTAAAAGATCCTATTAGATATTATGTCGAAGGGAAAGCTTGTCATAGCGTGGCAGATCTGCTCTCGCTTCTAAGGGTCCGATACTCCCCATGTCGCGGTTATGAGGAGCTCCGCCTGGAACTCGAACGTATAAGCATGCATCCCCGGGAACGACTAATAGACTTTATCCACCGCGTGGGCCGTTTGTACAGACAAGTAATTGTAAGAGCAAAAGAATTAATCGGAGAAAATGTCGAGAGGACTATAAAGGAGGTCGAGCGTTTGGCGCGAACCTCGTTTATCACGGCTCTACCTCAAAGAATTTCGACCAAAGTAGCATTATCAAATCCCGAATCATTGGACGACGCGTTCGATCTAGCATTGCACATACAAAGACGAGAACAGGAATTGTCAGGTTTGCCGCGCGACGACAATGGCGGGTACACACAAAACGCGCGCCCGCCGTCCCCGTACGACCCTCAGCGTAGGTGGACTGAGTGGAGACAGCCACCCGAAGATGACTCGTACCGCGATTATCATTCCCCTTACTCCGGTTACAGTGCCCCTCGTTATCGAGACGATTATTATCAGGTGTCATATTATCACGACCCGACGATGGAGCGCCGTCCAGCGGCCTTGCTGACGAGGCAAGGCGAACGCCCGCTGGACTATGAACGCAGACCGTACGTCCCCCGCGGAAGAGGTACCCGCGGAAGATATCAAAGCAATAGACAGTACCAACCTCGCGATCCCCAAAGGAATCAACCTCCCAAACAACAACGATATGACTCCCGCGAATCACAAGTCTACCAACGACAAGGAGACGATTCAAGGAAATACGAAACTCAAGAATCTCGAGGATCGACAGAACGCGAAACGTCAGCCCGAAATATCGATCATTTAAACTCCCAGCGCGCCCGCCCGTTCACACGGAACGAGGCGGGCGGGTCCTCCTCGCAGGCCCAACGACCGCCCCAAAATCAGAACCGGCAATGGGAATCATACGCGCGGAGTCCCCCCGCATCCGGATCAAGGCAGAACAATTGGAAAACGGTGAGGGAGAATTCATCATAGACACAGGTTCTGCACTGAACCTCTTGGATATCGGATCTGCAAGCTCGAAGGCCATGGTCCTGAGCACAACTCCCCTCGAAATTAATGGTTTAAACGGCAAGATCATGACCTTGGGGACGACTGTCGTAAAAATTAATGGCAGTTGGGCGCTCTTCCACGTACTGCGCATGCCCAACTTACCGAAGGGAATTTCGGGTCTCATCGGGAGTCCGTATCTCCTCCAGGAGGAGGCCATTGTTTCCTTCCACCAACATACCATGGTAACAGCTAAACACCCAATCAGCCCGATAGTTTTCTCCAATTGTAAAGAGTTAGAACACACGTTAGCGGCATGTAAACGGAGCCACAAGGGCTTCGTAACACGTTTAACTGAACCATCAAAACCTGAGTCGGATGGGAACGTGGTACGCATTTGCCTCCCCGAAGACTGTGACTGTCTCGAGGGCGACGAGATGGGTCGCCCTTCCCCCTTTGAGGAAGAATTCGACGCTAACGAAGATCAAGACCTAGGAGACTATCGTGTGGAACAAAAGCCTCCCGAAGAACGGTTGCAACATATACTCAAAACATTAAAAGTGGAAGAATTGGATCCGGAACCGCGCCGGTCAATCAAGGATTTAGTCATAAAATATTCCGACAGGTTCTTCGTGCCCGGAGATCCGCTGGGCGGAACGACGTCTATAGAACACACGATCCCGTTGACCGAATCAACGCCCGTGTTTACTCGACAATATCCACATTCCCCGTTGATGGACGAAGAAATTGCCAGACAAATGCACAATTTAGAGGATTTAAAAATAATCGCTCCCTCGTCGTCACCGTATAACTCCCCCCTTCATGTTGTCCCGAAGAAGGCAGATGAGGAGGGAAACAAACGTTGGAGGGTGGTAGCTGATTTTAGAACCCTGAACGCGAGAACAATCGACGACCGTTTTCCTTTACCACGAATTACGGACATTCTCGACCGATTAGGTGGTGCTAAATACTTCTCAGTTTTTGACTTAGCAAACGGTTTTCATCAGATTCCTATGGCACCCAAGGACCGTGCTAAAACCGCGTTTACTACCCCCGACGGACACTACGAATATCTCCGCATGCCTTTCGGATTGAAAAACGCTCCGGCAACCTTCCAGCGTCTAATGAACCACGTATTGAGAGGGCTTATCGGTAAGGAATTATACGTGTATCTAGACGACGTGGTCGTATATTCGCGTACACTCGCGGAGCACGAACACCGACTCGCGAGATTCTTCGAACGCTTACGCGAACACAACCTAACTTTACAGACAGAGAAGGCTAAGTTCTTAAAGGACAAGGTCATATACTTAGGCCATATAATAGCAGCAGACGGAGTACGACCCAACCCCGAAAAGATTAAGGCCGTTGCCGAATTCCCCGTACCAAAAAACCGAAAAAATTTGAAGCAATTCTTGGGTCTAGTCAATTACTACCGTCGCTTTATCCCGGACATGGCAAAACGCGCTAAACCACTCACAAATTTAACAACCCCGAAGATCCCATTTTATTGGTCTGAGAATCACCAGGAGAGTTTCCAAGATCTCCGCCAGGCGCTTTGCGAAGAACCGGTGTTACGTTATCCAAATTTCGACGAACCATTTATCATTACTACCGACGCGTCCGACGTAGCTGTCGGCGCGATTCTAAGCCAGGGCAAAATAGGCGAGGACCCGCCGATAGCATATGCCTCACAGGTACTCTCATCTAGCCAGGAAAATTACTCGACCACAGAAAAGGAGTGCTACGCGATAATCTACGCGGTAAAACAATTTCGGACATACATTTATGGACGGAAATTCTCCTTGGTAACTGATCACCGGCCCCTTCAATGGTTATTTTCGGTAAAGGATCCAGTTTCGCGACTCGCTCGATGGAGAATTACTCTCGCTGATTATAATTTCGAAATCATCTACAAACCCGGCCGAGTAAATGCCAACGCAGACGCGCTATCACGAAATCCGGTCTCACACGTTTTCCCGGCAATCCCGAAGGAAACCGTTCCTAATAACGAAAACAAGGGGATAGGAACACGCTTAGCTGAGCGCCGTCAAGGCCAGCCACGACCGAATTACGAAGAACCTCCATCGTTTATAGACGATTCTACGCTATCAAGAGACAGTACGGACGATATAGAAAACAGGGCCAATTCTACCATTCTGGACTCAGCGGAAGGACAAGTGGGAATGCCCGAATTCCTCGATGAAGACGAGGATCTGGAATTGACCAACGAAAAATCCACCACCCTGAGTGATAACTCTGTCATAGGTCCATTCCCACAAGAGGAAATCATTACCCTGAAAGGCCTGGATGAGGGACAGTTGGATCACTACGAACACTTTGAAAAGGACTACTCTCCGAAATCAAGGGAGGGCCCAGGTGCGGGGCACACAGAGGACGACTTGGCCCCCACCCTTGAGACCCCTGAGGGCCCGGAAACGGAGATGAGTACCACCCTCCTTGAAGGCCCCCCGCGTGACGGGAAGGAAAGTCCTGAGAAGATGAAACTACGCTCGGCCCCTAAGAAGCGAGTGTCATGGGGTGTACCTCTCTATGAGGAAACCCTGGACATCCCGCAATCGACCATGATAGGGCCAGAAGACACAAGTACGAAAGAATCAAGCGATCCACCGCCTCCTAGGCAAGATTCGGGCACGAGCTCAAGGTCCGAGGTAATAGAATCGCTCGAATCAACGGAACGATACGGGGCAGCCGTGGGACCATTCAAGGACCCCCCGTACCTTCAAAAGGCTTCACGGGAATTTTCTGAATACTGGAGAAACATGACGGACATCTCGACTGACGAAGCACAACCAACGAAATGTGCAGTAAAAATTGTAAGAACTACACTTACATCCACCCCTGACAACTATGCACACTTTATATCATCCGATAGAATATTAACTAGCCAAATTTGTAAAACCTTAATAGCAACCGGACTCCTAGACGAAACAAAACTAACACCGGAAGATTTCTCTCAAAATTGTGTAATAATAACTCACAATGAGATAGGAAAAATTTTTAGCATCATTGGGGCACGAAACTTCTACCATGAAATGGGAGCAGGAGAACTGGTATCAGCATTAACGGCGCTCAGGGACGCCGTAGAAAGCGAACGTGTCCGTTCAGTTCGAATTGCAGCGCATGGTGAAACTCTACACCGATTCGATGCCGAAACGCTCCAGAAACATTGCAAAATCATTTTCAAACATACGCCCGTCTCAATTATAATTTGTTCCGGGGAGGTGAAATTACCACCTGAAGACGAACGGGAAAATATCATCCGTCACTATCACGAAACCTTGATAGGTGGACATAAGGGAATAACAAAAACATACCGACGCATACGTAACCTATTTGACTGGCCTCACCTACATCGGGATGTAGAGAATTATATACGCAGTTGCCCGAGCTGCCAAGAACAAAAACTTGTACGAATCAAAACCCGGGAACCGATGTTAATCACGGATACACCCGCGAAACCTTTCGATAAAATAGCCTTAGACACCGTAGGACCACTTCCACCTACCCCTAGTGGAAACCGTCATGTACTAACAATACAATGTCAGCTATCAAAATTCTGTATGGCCGTGCCTCTACCTGATATAAAAGCCACTACAATCGCCGACGCATTTTCACGCTACTTCATTGCAATTTTCGGCGCACCGCGTGCCATATTAACGGATCGAGGCACGAGCTTCATCAATAATACAATACAGGGAATAGCCAGAACCTTCAAAGTCCAACATGTAACTACATCGGGATACCGACCTCAAACTAACGGTTCCCTAGAAAGAAGTCACATCGTTCTAACCGAATACTTGAAACATTATTTGGAAAGATACGAGGATTGGGACTTGCTCCTCCCATTCGCCATGTACTCATACAACACTTCGATACACGAAGCCACAAAATTCACCCCATATGAAGTGGTTTTCGGACAATTAGCTAGGGATCCGTTTACACCTTTGTCCCGCGAGGAGCTCTTAACGTACCCAATATACGTTCAGAGTTTGGTGGAACGCCTAGAGGAGATCCGAAAAATCACACGAGCAAATCTGGACATGAGTAAAATACGTTCGAAAAATATTTACGACCGAAAAAGCAACCAAGTTACATTCGCGGTAGATGACCTCGTTTACGTACTTAAAGAACCTCGACTCCACAAATTCGATCCGTATTACATAGGCCCCTTCAAAATTGAAGCAATCACAGATCAAAAGAATGCAGTACTAATTTCGGATGAGGGCCAGCAAATCGTGAAGCATCTCGACAAATTAAAGCATGCTTATACTAAAGAGGAACCACCTTGATGCCAATACAGCATAGTCAATGGTCTAAGTTTACAACGGGTCTAACAGGGAGGGCTCCTCTAACCGACCCTTTCAACCAAGGTGCAGTAGCATGCAATAACCCCTCCCTTGCATTTGACTTATTTCTTTTTTTTCGTATTTACAGTAGACACTTCCAAAAAAAAAAAATATAAAAAAAATAATAGAATTCCCACCCTTGAGGAACATTTTTCGGGAACCTCCTCAAACTACAATGGACGGACGTGCCCTGCTTATATTCACGTTAGTTTGGACAAGCGTTATTGGTAGTATCATAGATGGGGACTACCAAGTATCACCTTTGAGCCACAACCCGGGCCTATACTACGAACAAATCAGACCTCTCCGGGTTTTTCACACCCAATGGAGACTAGTCACAGGTATCGAAGTCGCCGAATTATTAACCTCGCGACCAAAAACCCAACCCCAAATCAACCAGATGAAGGCATTATGTACAACTTATAACTGGACTTCTTGCCCGGCCGATAATCTTGATGCGGCCCTGCACCAAAAATTGCTCGATGGCAAACGATACGAGGATTTACTACTCAGCATATTAGGAAAGCCCCGTGCCAGCCGTACCAAGCGATCGGTACCACTTGGATTCATCGGATCGCTGAGTAAGGCCCTTTTTGGAACCTTGGACAGCGATGATGCGCAATATTATAATAAGGAAATAGATAAACTTTATAAAGATCAAAATCACCTCGCCGAATTGTTAGGAAACCAAACGCACATTGTAAAATCAGAATTCCAAGACATACATAACTCGCTGAAATCTGTAACGAATGCCATACGAAACCAGGACGACAGAATTAGAGAATTAGCAAGGGGAACCCGCCAATTAGACGAGCGCGAAACAAAAGTAGAGTTAGAAGTAGCTTTTGCGACATGGACATTTTTAATGATCCGAAATGTGGACGAATATGTATTCGCATTGATTGTAATTACAGACGCGCTTACGTTCGCAAAACTCGGTATCCTACACCCGGCCGTTCTGTCCCCCAGCCAGCTGACGCGAACTTGCGAAAGAATTCGTGAAACTACTCCGTATGAATTCCCGCTGACCACGGAAGAACTGAATTCCGAACAATTACAAGGGGTGACCAAATTGAACGTAGTTTATTCAATGGGCCGAATCATCTTGTCACTCGACATCCCTTTACTCGATCAAATTCCCTTTGAACTTTACCACCTTCAACCTTGCCCCTCATTTCAAACTATATCGACCAATGTCTCTACTCCAATATTCATCAAACCAAGAACGGCATATCTGGCAATCAGCCGAATCAACTCTCAGTACTTCATGCCCGACGAGAAGTACATTACGACATGCAGGAATCACCCCCGCATGTACATGTGCGAACTCAGTTTACCACTCCAAAATTTGGAAAAAGCACCAAGCTGTGAAACGGATGCCTTACTGGAACCACGAAACATCAAGTGGTCTAGCTGCAACATTCAGGCCCTTTCTGGAAGCCAAGTTTTCCTCCAGAAGATGATAACACCCAACACCTGGCTGTATTCCGTTAAAGACACCCTGGCATTGCAGGTTCGATGCAATAAGCACGCAGCCGGATATGAAGTGCTACAGGGGGCAGGAATATTACAACTAAAAAGAGATTGTGAGGCCAAGATCGGGACCAACCAGATCTGGGCAACCGGATTGGACACCGAGGCATTAACGACCAGCTATAAACCATCTGTCGGCATTAACATTTCGGAAATTTTGCCAACTCTCACGGAACATCATCTGAAAATTTTAACGGATTATCAAGAAAAGGAAACACAGGGGATACTTCAGGATGTTCATACCAAAACAAATTCAATGGCATTAGAAGACATAGAAAGACAAGCAAGGGAAATAGCAACCCACCATCGGACAGAAAATTTATCGACATATGTTACCTATGGACTACCGGGATTAGGAGGCATCCTAGTAGCTATCCTTATCGTCTGGATGGGATATCGCCTTTTAAGGGCACGTCGCAACCCACATCGGGAGCCCTTAAGGAAAGAGACAAAGGTTAATATAGAAATGATACCACGCCGTCCCCCTCCCCAAATAATTTCCAAACCCCGTCCTCTAACAATTACACCCTTTCCGCCCGATTTACCCGTTATATCACCCACGAGGACAAGCGAGAAAGCCCACGTAGAACGAGCGGGTAGTTTCGCAACTTCCGAGCCATACTTTGAGGTATTCTAAGAAGTACCTCGCTGATCGCAGCAAAAACCCCGCGCGTTGACCTCGCGAGGCGCTCTGCTGCGAAAATTAGTTGGTAGGGATACTAGCATATAAGATAGCAATTAAACACATCGAGGGACAGTCTTCATAAAATCGTCACCACAATCGTTCAAACACCACGAAACAATGGACGCACCCAGATTCAACGACATAAAATTCAAAGAGTCTTCGTTGGCGGAGGCGATTCTTCCGCGTGGATTACACGCGCCCTTTGGGGCGAGGCTCTGTGTACGGTCGGACGTCTTGGGCGAAGATGGCCAGGCTTGGGCCCATAAAACCCACACCCTGTGCGAATCATGTGCATGGCTCAACCGGCCGGAGAACTTCTCGGAATACCGAAGGATTCCCGTGCACTGGCTGGTGGAGGAACTCCGGGCCATCGCACTCACAAGATGCGTCCAGTGTCGGGAGAGACACCTGCAATGGCGGCTACCCGGCAACTGCACCGGATGCATCAGGGCAATGCTGGAGGTCAACCCTCTCCATTTACCGTCATTTCCGATCCTGAGGGCGTCTCGGCCACTGGAGCCCCCACGGCTCCAAAGAATCCAAGTCCTGCCCGCGGGGGCAGAGGAAGCAGACGTCACCCCTCGTATTAGGTAAACACCCACCTAACTATAATCACTTAGAGGTTCGCGACTAGGTTATAATTGTCTTGTTTTACTTTTACTCGCAGCAGAGCCTCGAAAAAGAAGACACCCCCCAAACACTAACGAGCATCAATCCGAATTTTTTTTTTAAAAAAAAAAATATATATGTAACAATATATGGTTTAATTTTTCTTTTGTGTAATTATGGTTCATTAATTGCATCCACGCGCCACCCCTTAGATTTAGTAGCGCTATAGTTTTAAGCCCCCAGGAAAGTGTACGCGACGACCGCTACGCACGAATTCATGAAATGGCCTCTCGAGACCATTTCATGTCTAGGTGGGGAGGTGTTACATGGGCCCTTCAGGTCCATTCCGTGCTTGCTGTCCCCGTGTCACATTCCATTTCATCATCGGCGATTCAGCGGAATCGCAGCGCGCGGGTTAGTAGGTCGACATACGCGGAATCCGTCAGCGAAAACACAACGAGACCACCGATTCCAGGTCCGGGCCCTAGATTCCAGGGCATGGAGCAATAGAAGTTACGAGAAGCAGCAACTGACGGAGCAATTCTCCCCCGTTCTCAAAATGGGGAGTGCGTGGCTCTGACCTAGATCGCGCTATAAAAGCTTGGACCGTGCGACATCGCGAGCAGATACATCCTTAGTCGCGAATTGATCGGTATTTGGAAGTCCGAGTTAGGAAGTTACGACGAGCCAGCGGGCCGTCTAGAGATCGCGACATCGTTTAGTTGTTTGCACCGCGAAGCACGTTCGGCGGGTAGTAATTCGCAAGAGGGTAACTCCATCCGACGCACCGAGAACGGCCTAGCCGGGAGAGCCCTTGAGTGTTAACCGTGACCGACGTTGACGGAGCTAGGATAGCAAACTGTTCGACATCGCGAGTTCCAATACGAAGATTTCCGTGTGTTAGCTGACAGCGCAGCAAGTAACCACGACCTACGTTTGGGTCAGCAACATCGCAAGTAGGCGAAACCTTAGACGGCAAGCGTGCCGAGTGCCATCCGAGAGCACAGCGAGCGACACTGGGACGGAGCGTAGTCCCGAAGGGTATGTTAACCACAGATTGGACTTTATCGAAAATATATTTTACTTCGTTGTTTTCCTCCTAAATTCCGAATATTAGTTAATTCAACCCTTCTACTCCTTATCCTTCCTCGGTAAGTATAGTCAAGGTGTGCTTAAGCACTTCGACAGAGCAGCGAACCCGGTGAATCACCCTAACCGCTCGGGGTGTTTCACAGCAGTCCCTTCAGGACGTAACAACTGAATTTGTGTAGTTTTATTTGAAACCGAGTTCGATATTTTTCGATTTTGATAACATTTTTAAATTGGAATAGCTGAATTTGTGCAAATTTAGTTGAAATTACCATCTATTTTTTAGGATTTGGTTAAAAAATTCAGTTCTCGGAGGTGAATTTATGTAAGTCGATTGAAATTGTCTTGTACGTTTATGGATTCTCATAATATTATCGTTAAGAGGAGCTGAATTTGTGTATTTATATTCGATTTCTTTGGATTTTGATGAAATTTTTAGTTCTAGGAGGTTACTCTGCGTAAATATACTTGAAATTGACTATAACTACTTGGATGAACTGAATTTGTGTAGTTTTATTTGAAACCGAGTTCGATATTTTTCGATTTTGATAACATTTTTAAATGGGAATAGCTGAATTTGTGCAAATTTAGTTGAAATTACCATCTATTTTTTAGGATTTGGTTAAAAAATTCAGTTCTCGGAGGTGAATTTATGTAAGTCGATTGAAATTGTCTTGTATGTTTATGGATTCTCATAATATTATCGTTAAGAGGAGCTGAATTTGTGTATTTATATTCGATTTCTTTGGATTTTGATGAAATTTTTAGTTCTAGGAGGTTACTCTGCGTAAATATACTTGAAATTGACTATAACTACTTGGATGAACTGAATTTGTGTAGTTTTATTTGAAACCGAGTTCGATATTTTTCGATTTTGATAACATTTTTAAATTGGAATAGCTGAATTTGTGCAAATTTAGTTGAAATTACCATCTATTTTTTAGGATTTGGTTAAAAAATTCAGTTCTCGGAGGTGAATTTATGTAAGTCGATTGAAATTGTCTTGTATGTTTATGGATTCTCATAATATTATCGTTAAGAGGAGCTGAATTTGTGTATTTATATTCGATTTCTTTGGATTTTGATGAAATTTTTAGTTCTAGGAGGTTACTCTGCGTAAATATACTTGAAATTGACTATAACTACTTGGATGAACTGAATTTGTGTAGTTTTATTTGAAACCGAGTTCGATATTTTTCGATTTTGATAACATTTTTAAATTGGAATAGCTGAATTTGTGCAAATTTAGTTGAAATTACCATCTATTTTTTAGGATTTGGTTAAAAAATTCAGTTCTCGGAGGTGAATTTATGTAAGTCGATTGAAATTGTCTTGTATGTTTATGGATTCTCATAATATTATCGTTAAGAGGAGCTGAATTTGTGTATTTATATTCGATTTCTTTGGATTTTGATGAAATTTTTAGTTCTAGGAGGTTACTCTGCGTAAATATACTTGAAATTGACTATAACTACTTGGATGAACTGAATTTGTGTAGTTTTATTTGAAACCGAGTTCGATATTTTTCGATTTTGATAACATTTTTAAATTGGAATAGCTGAATTTGTGCAAATTTAGTTGAAATTACCATCTATTTTTTAGGATTTGGTTAAAAAATTCAGTTCTCGGAGGTGAATTTATGTAAGTCGATTGAAATTGTCTTGCATGTTTATGGATTCTCATAATATTATCGTTAAGAGGAGCTGAATTTGTGTATTTATATTCGATTTCTTTGGATTTTGATGAAATTTTTAGTTCTAGGAGGTTACTCTGCGTAAATATACTTGAAATTGACTATAACTACTTGGATGAACTGAATTTGTGTAGTTTTATTTGAAACCGAGTTCGATATTTTTCGATTTTGATAAAATTTTTAAATTGGAATAGCTGAATTTGTGCAAATTTAGTTGAAATTACCATCTATTGTTTAGGATTTGGTTAAAAAATTCAGTTCTCGGAGGTGAATTTATGTAAGTCGATTGAAATTGTCTTGTATGTTTATGGATTCTCATAATATTATCGTTAAGAGGAGCTGAATTTGTGTATTTATATTCGATTTCTTTGGATTTTGATGAAATTTTTAGTTCTAGGAGGTTACTCTGCGTAAATATACTTGAAATTGACTATAACTACTTGGATGAACTGAATTTGTGTAGTTTTATTTGAAACCGAGTTCGATATTTTTCGATTTTGATAACATTTTTAAATTGGAATAGCTGAATTTGTGCAAATTTAGTTGAAATTACCATCTATTTTTTAGGATTTGGTTAAAAAATTCAGTTCTCGGAGGTGAATTTATGTAAGTCGATTGAAATTGTCTTGCATGTTTATGGATTCTCATAATATTATCGTTAAGAGGAGCTGAATTTGTGTATTTATATTCGATTTCTTTGGATTTTGATGAAATTTTTAGTTCTAGGAGGTTACTCTGCGTAAATATACTTGAAATTGACTATAACTACTTGGATGAACTGAATTTGTGTAGTTTTATTTGAAACCGAGTTCGATATTTTTCGATTTTGATAAAATTTTTAAATTGGAATAGCTGAATTTGTGCAAATTTAGTTGAAATTACCATCTATTGTTTAGGATTTGGTTAAAAAATTCAGTTCTCGGAGGTGAATTTATGTAAGTCGATTGAAATTGTCTTGTATGTTTATGGATTCTCATAATATTATCGTTAAGAGGAGCTGAATTTGTGTATTTATATTCGATTTCTTTGGATTTTGATGAAATTTTTAGTTCTAGGAGGTTACTCTGCGTAAATATACTTGAAATTGACTATAACTACTTGGATGAACTGAATTTGTGTAGTTTTATTTGAAACCGAGTTCGATATTTTTAGATTTTGATAACATTTTTAAATTGGAATAGCTGAATTTGTGCAAATTTAGTTGAAATTACCATCTATTTTTTAGGATTTGGTTAAAAAATTCAGTTCTCGGAGGTGAATTTATGTAAGTCGATTGAAATTGTCTTGTATGTTTATGGATTCTCATAATATTATCGTTAAGAGGAGCTGAATTTGTGTATTTATATTCGATTTCTTTGGATTTTGATGAAATTTTTAGTTCTAGGAGGTTACTCTGCGTAAATATACTTGAAATTGACTATAACTACTTGGATGAACTGAATTTGTGTAGTTTTATTTGAAACCGAGTTCGATATTTTTCGATTTTGATAACATTTTTAAATCGGAATAGCTGAATTTGTGCAAATTTAGTTGAAATTACCATCTATTTTTTAGGATTTGGTTAAAAAATTCAGTTCTCGGAGGTGAATTTATGTAAGTCGATTGAAATTGTCTTGTATGTTTATGGATTCTCATAATATTATCGTTAAGAGGAGCTGAATTTGTGTATTTATATTCGATTTCTTTGGATTTTGATGAAATTTTTAGTTCTAGGAGGTTACTCTGCGTAAATATACTTGAAATTGACTATAACTACTTGGATGAACTGAATTTGTGTAGTTTTATTTGAAACCGAGTTCGATATTTTTCGATTTTGATAACATTTTTAAATTGGAATAGCTGAATTTGTGCAAATTTAGTTGAAATTACCATCTATTTTTTAGGATTTGGTTAAAAAATTCAGTTCTCGGAGGTGAATTTATGTAAGTCGATTGAAATTGTCTTGTATGTTTATGGATTCTCATAATATTATCGTTAAGAGGAGCTGAATTTGTGTATTTATATTCGATTTCTTTGGATTTTGATGAAATTTTTAGTTCTAGGAGGTTACTCTGCGTAAATATACTTGAAATTGACTATAACTACTTGGATGAACTGAATTTGTGTAGTTTTATTTGAAACCGAGTTCGATATTTTTCGATTTTGATAACATTTTTAAATTGGAATAGCTGAATTTGTGCAAATTTAGTTGAAATTACCATCTATTTTTTAGGATTTGGTTAAAAAATTCAGTTCTCGGAGGTGAATTTATGTAAGTCGATTGAAATTGTCTTGTATGTTTATGGATTCTCATAATATTATCGTTAAGAGGAGCTGAATTTGTGTATTTATATTCGATTTCTTTGGATTTTGATGAAATTTTTAGTTCTAGGAGGTTACTCTGCGTAAATATACTTGAAATTGACTATAACTACTTGGATGAACTGAATTTGTGTAGTTTTATTTGAAACCGAGTTCGATATTTTTCGATTTTGATAACATTTTTAAATTGGAATAGCTGAATTTGTGCAAATTTAGTTGAAATTACCATCTATTTTTTAGGATTTGGTTAAAAAATTCAGTTCTCGGAGGTGAATTTATGTAAGTCGATTGAAATTGTCTTGTATGTTTATGGATTCTCATAATATTATCGTTAAGAGGAGCTGAATTTGTGTATTTATATTCGATTTCTTTGGATTTTGATGAAATTTTTAGTTCTAGGAGGTTACTCTGCGTAAATATACTTGAAATTGACTATAACTACTTGGATGAACTGAATTTGTGTAGTTTTATTTGAAACCGAGTTCGATATTTTTCGATTTTGATAACATTTTTAAATTGGAATAGCTGAATTTGTGCAAATTTAGTTGAAATTACCATCTATTTTTTAGGATTTGGTTAAAAAATTCAGTTCTCGGAGGTGAATTTATGTAAGTCGATTGAAATTGTCTTGTATGTTTATGGATTCTCATAATATTATCGTTAAGAGGAGCTGAATTTGTGTATTTATATTCGATTTCTTTGGATTTTGATGAAATTTTTAGTTCTAGGAGGTTACTCTGCGTAAATATACTTGAAATTGACTATAACTACTTGGATGAACTGAATTTGTGTAGTTTTATTTGAAACCGAGTTCGATATTTTTCGATTTTGATAACATTTTTAAATTGGAATAGCTGAATTTGTGCAAATTTAGTTGAAATTACCATCTATTTTTTAGGATTTGGTTAAAAAATTCAGTTCTCGGAGGTGAATTTATGTAAGTCGATTGAAATTGTCTTGTATGTTTATGGATTCTCATAATATTATCGTTAAGAGGAGCTGAATTTGTGTATTTATATTCGATTTCTTTGGATTTTGATGAAATTTTTAGTTCTAGGAGGTTACTCTGCGTAAATATACTTGAAATTGACTATAACTACTTGGATGAACTGAATTTGTGTAGTTTTATTTGAAACCGAGTTCGATATTTTTCGATTTTGATAACATTTTTAAATTGGAATAGCTGAATTTGTGCAAATTTAGTTGAAATTACCATCTATTTTTTAGGATTTGGTTAAAAAATTCAGTTCTCGGAGGTGAATTTATGTAAGTCGATTGAAATTGTCTTGTATGTTTATGGATTCTCATAATATTATCGTTAAGAGGAGCTGAATTTGTGTATTTATATTCGATTTCTTTGGATTTTGATGAAATTTTTAGTTCTAGGAGGTTACTCTGCGTAAATATACTTGAAATTGACTATAACTACTTGGATGAACTGAATTTGTGTAGTTTTATTTGAAACCGAGTTCGATATTTTTCGATTTTGATAACATTTTTAAATTGGAATAGCTGAATTTGTGCAAATTTAGTTGAAATTACCATCTATTTTTTAGGATTTGGTTAAAAAATTCAGTTCTCGGAGGTGAATTTATGTAAGTCGATTGAAATTGTCTTGTATGTTTATGGATTCTCATAATATTATCGTTAAGAGGAGCTGAATTTGTGTATTTATATTCGATTTCTTTGGATTTTGATGAAATTTTTAGTTCTAGGAGGTTACTCTGCGTAAATATACTTGAAATTGACTATAACTACTTGGATGAACTGAATTTGTGTAGTTTTATTTGAAACCGAGTTCGATATTTTTCGATTTTGATAACATTTTTAAATTGGAATAGCTGAATTTGTGCAAATTTAGTTGAAATTACCATCTATTTTTTAGGATTTGGTTAAAAAATTCAGTTCTCGGAGGTGAATTTATGTAAGTCGATTGAAATTGTCTTGTATGTTTATGGATTCTCATAATATTATCGTTAAGAGGAGCTGAATTTGTGTATTTATATTCGATTTCTTTGGATTTTGATGAAATTTTTAGTTCTAGGAGGTTACTCTGCGTAAATATACTTGAAATTGACTATAACTACTTGGATGAACTGAATTTGTGTAGTTTTATTTGAAACCGAGTTCGATATTTTTCGATTTTGATAACATTTTTAAATTGGAATAGCTGAATTTGTGCAAATTTAGTTGAAATTACCATCTATTTTTTAGGATTTGGTTAAAAAATTCAGTTCTCGGAGGTGAATTTATGTAAGTCGATTGAAATTGTCTTGTATGTTTATGGATTCTCATAATATTATCGTTAAGAGGAGCTGAATTTGTGTATTTATATTCGATTTCTTTGGATTTTGATGAAATTTTTAGTTCTAGGAGGTTACTCTGCGTAAATATACTTGAAATTGACTATAACTACTTGGATGAACTGAATTTGTGTAGTTTTATTTGAAACCGAGTTCGATATTTTTCGATTTTGATAACATTTTTAAATTGGAATAGCTGAATTTGTGCAAATTTAGTTGAAATTACCATCTATTTTTTAGGATTTGGTTAAAAAATTCAGTTCTCGGAGGTGAATTTATGTAAGTCGATTGAAATTGTCTTGTATGTTTATGGATTCTCATAATATTATCGTTAAGAGGAGCTGAATTTGTGTATTTATATTCGATTTCTTTGGATTTTGATGAAATTTTTAGTTCTAGGAGGTTACTCTGCGTAAATATACTTGAAATTGACTATAACTACTTGGATGAACTGAATTTGTGTAGTTTTATTTGAAACCGAGTTCGATATTTTTCGATTTTGATAACATTTTTAAATTGGAATAGCTGAATTTGTGCAAATTTAGTTGAAATTACCATCTATTTTTTAGGATTTGGTTAAAAAATTCAGTTCTCGGAGGTGAATTTATGTAAGTCGATTGAAATTGTCTTGTATGTTTATGGATTCTCATAATATTATCGTTAAGAGGAGCTGAATTTGTGTATTTATATTCGATTTCTTTGGATTTTGATGAAATTTTTAGTTCTAGGAGGTTACTCTGCGTAAATATACTTGAAATTGACTATAACTACTTGGATGAACTGAATTTGTGTAGTTTTATTTGAAACCGAGTTCGATATTTTTCGATTTTGATAACATTTTTAAATTGGAATAGCTGAATTTGTGCAAATTTAGTTGAAATTACCATCTATTTTTTAGGATTTGGTTAAAAAATTCAGTTCTCGGAGGTGAATTTATGTAAGTCGATTGAAATTGTCTTGTATGTTTATGGATTCTCATAATATTATCGTTAAGAGGAGCTGAATTTGTGTATTTATATTCGATTTCTTTGGATTTTGATGAAATTTTTAGTTCTAGGAGGTTACTCTGCGTAAATATACTTGAAATTGACTATAACTACTTGGATGAACTGAATTTGTGTAGTTTTATTTGAAACCGAGTTCGATATTTTTCGATTTTGATAACATTTTTAAATTGGAATAGCTGAATTTGTGCAAATTTAGTTGAAATTACCATCTATTTTTTAGGATTTGGTTAAAAAATTCAGTTCTCGGAGGTGAATTTATGTAAGTCGATTGAAATTGTCTTGTATGTTTATGGATTCTCATAATATTATCGTTAAGAGGAGCTGAATTTGTGTATTTATATTCGATTTCTTTGGATTTTGATGAAATTTTTAGTTCTAGGAGGTTACTCTGCGTAAATATACTTGAAATTGACTATAACTACTTGGATGAACTGAATTTGTGTAGTTTTTATTTGAAACCGAGTTCGATATTTTTCGATTTTGATAACATTTTTAAATTGGAATAGCTGAATTTGTGCAAATTTAGTTGAAATTACCATCTATTTTTTAGGATTTGGTTAAAAAATTCAGTTCTCGGAGGTGAATTTATGTAAGTCGATTGAAATTGTCTTGTATGTTTATGGATTCTCATAATATTATCGTTAAGAGGAGCTGAATTTGTGTATTTATATTCGATTTCTTTGGATTTTGATGAAATTTTTAGTTCTAGGAGGTTACTCTGCGTAAATATACTTGAAATTGACTATAACTACTTGGATGAACTGAATTTGTGATAGTTTTATTTGAAACCGAGTTCGATATTTTTCGATTTTGATAACATTTTTAAATTGGAATAGCTGAATTTGTGCAAATTTAGTTGAAATTACCATCTATTTTTTAGGATTTGGTTAAAAAATTCAGTTCTCGGAGGTGAATTTATGTAAGTCGATTGAAATTGTCTTGTATGTTTATGGATTCTCATAATATTATCGTTAAGAGGAGCTGAATTTGTGTATTTATATTCGATTTCTTTGGATTTTGATGAAATTTTTAGTTCTAGGAGGTTACTCTGCGTAAATATACTTGAAATTGACTATAACTACTTGGATGAACTGAATTTGTGTAGTTTTATTTGAAACCGAGTTCGATATTTTTCGATTTTGATAACATTTTTAAATTGGAATAGCTGAATTTGTGCAAATTTAGTTGAAATTACCATCTATTTTTTAGGATTTGGTTAAAAAATTCAGTTCTCGGAGGTGAATTTATGTAAGTCGATTGAAATTGTCTTGTATGTTTATGGATTCTCATAATATTATCGTTAAGAGGAGCTGAATTTGTGTATTTATATTCGATTTCTTTGGATTTTGATGAAATTTTTAGTTCTAGGAGGTTACTCTGCGTAAATATACTTGAAATTGACTATAACTACTTGGATGAACTGAATTTGTGTAGTTTTATTTGAAACCGAGTTCGATATTTTTCGATTTTGATAACATTTTTAAATTGGAATAGCTGAATTTGTGCAAATTTAGTTGAAATTACCATCTATTTTTTAGGATTTGGTTAAAAAATTCAGTTCTCGGAGGTGAATTTATGTAAGTCGATTGAAATTGTCTTGTATGTTTATGGATTCTCATAATATTATCGTTAAGAGGAGCTGAATTTGTGTATTTATATTCGATTTCTTTGGATTTTGATGAAATTTTTAGTTCTAGGAGGTTACTCTGCGTAAATATACTTGAAATTGACTATAACTACTTGGATGAACTGAATTTGTGTAGTTTTATTTGAAACCGAGTTCGATATTTTTCGATTTTGATAACATTTTTAAATTGGAATAGCTGAATTTGTGCAAATTTAGTTGAAATTACCATCTATTTTTTAGGATTTGGTTAAAAAATTCAGTTCTCGGAGGTGAATTTATGTAAGTCGATTGAAATTGTCTTGTATGTTTATGGATTCTCATAATATTATCGTTAAGAGGAGCTGAATTTGTGTATTTATATTCGATTTCTTTGGATTTTGATGAAATTTTTAGTTCTAGGAGGTTACTCTGCGTAAATATACTTGAAATTGACTATAACTACTTGGATGAACTGAATTTGTGTAGTTTTATTTGAAACCGAGTTCGATATTTTTCGATTTTGATAACATTTTTAAATTGGAATAGCTGAATTTGTGCAAATTTAGTTGAAATTACCATCTATTTTTTAGGATTTGGTTAAAAAATTCAGTTCTCGGAGGTGAATTTATGTAAGTCGATTGAAATTGTCTTGTATGTTTATGGATTCTCATAATATTATCGTTAAGAGGAGCTGAATTTGTGTATTTATATTCGATTTCTTTGGATTTTGATGAAATTTTTAGTTCTAGGAGGTTACTCTGCGTAAATATACTTGAAATTGACTATAACTACTTGGATGAACTGAATTTGTGTAGTTTTATTTGAAACCGAGTTCGATATTTTTCGATTTTGATAACATTTTTAAATTGGAATAGCTGAATTTGTGCAAATTTAGTTGAAATTACCATCTATTTTTTAGGATTTGGTTAAAAAATTCAGTTCTCGGAGGTGAATTTATGTAAGTCGATTGAAATTGTCTGTATGTTTATGGATTCTCATAATATTATCGTTAAGAGGAGCTGAATTTGTGTATTTATATTCGATTTCTTTGGATTTTGATGAAATTTTTAGTTCTAGGAGGTTACTCTGCGTAAATATACTTGAAATTGACTATAACTACTTGGATGAACTGAATTTGTGTAGTTTTATTTGAAACCGAGTTCGATATTTTTCGATTTTGATAACATTTTTAAATTGGAATAGCTGAATTTGTGCAAATTTAGTTGAAATTACCATCTATTTTTTAGGATTTGGTTAAAAAATTCAGTTCTCGGAGGTGAATTTATGTAAGTCGATTGAAATTGTCTTGTATGTTTATGGATTCTCATAATATTATCGTTAAGAGGAGCTGAATTTGTGTATTTATATTCGATTTCTTTGGATTTTGATGAAATTTTTAGTTCTAGGAGGTTACTCTGCGTAAATATACTTGAAATTGACTATAACTACTTGGATGAACTGAATTTGTGTAGTTTTATTTGAAACCGAGTTCGATATTTTTCGATTTTGATAACATTTTTAAATTGGAATAGCTGAATTTGTGCAAATTTAGTTGAAATTACCATCTATTTTTTAGGATTTGGTTAAAAAATTCAGTTCTCGGAGGTGAATTTATGTAAGTCGATTGAAATTGTCTTGTATGTTTATGGATTCTCATAATATTATCGTTAAGAGGAGCTGAATTTGTGTATTTATATTCGATTTCTTTGGATTTTGATGAAATTTTTAGTTCTAGGAGGTTACTCTGCGTAAATATACTTGAAATTGACTATAACTACTTGGATGAACTGAATTTGTGTAGTTTTATTTGAAACCGAGTTCGATATTTTTCGATTTTGATAACATTTTTAAATTGGAATAGCTGAATTTGTGCAAATTTAGTTGAAATTACCATCTATTTTTTAGGATTTGGTTAAAAAATTCAGTTCTCGGAGGTGAATTTATGTAAGTCGATTGAAATTGTCTTGTATGTTTATGGATTCTCATAATATTATCGTTAAGAGGAGCTGAATTTGTGTATTTATATTCGATTTCTTTGGATTTTGATGAAATTTTTAGTTCTAGGAGGTTACTCTGCGTAAATATACTTGAAATTGACTATAACTACTTGGATGAACTGAATTTGTGTAGTTTTATTTGAAACCGAGTTCGATATTTTTCGATTTTGATAACATTTTTAAATTGGAATAGCTGAATTTGTGCAAATTTAGTTGAAATTACCATCTATTTTTTAGGATTTGGTTAAAAAATTCAGTTCTCGGAGGTGAATTTATGTAAGTCGATTGAAATTGTCTTGTATGTTTATGGATTCTCATAATATTATCGTTAAGAGGAGCTGAATTTGTGTATTTATATTCGATTTCTTTGGATTTTGATGAAATTTTTAGTTCTAGGAGGTTACTCTGCGTAAATATACTTGAAATTGACTATAACTACTTGGATGAACTGAATTTGTGTAGTTTTATTTGAAACCGAGTTTGATATTTTTCGATTTTGATAACATTTTTAAATTGGAATAGCTGAATTTGTGCAAATTTAGTTGAAATTACCATCTATTTTTTAGGATTTGGTTAAAAAATTCAGTTCTCGGAGGTGAATTTATGTAAGTCGATTGAAATTGTCTTGTATGTTTATGGATTCTCATAATATTATCGTTAAGAGGAGCTGAATTTGTGTATTTATATTCGATTTCTTTGGATTTTGATGAAATTTTTAGTTCTAGGAGGTTACTCTGCGTAAATATACTTGAAATTGACTATAACTACTTGGATGAACTGAATTTGTGTAGTTTTATTTGAAACCGAGTTCGATATTTTTCGATTTTGATAACATTTTTAAATTGGAATAGCTGAATTTGTGCAAATTTAGTTGAAATTACCATCTATTTTTTAGGATTTGGTTAAAAAATTCAGTTCTCGGAGGTGAATTTATGTAAGTCGATTGAAATTGTCTTGTATGTTTATGGATTCTCATAATATTATCGTTAAGAGGAGCTGAATTTGTGTATTTATATTCGATTTCTTTGGATTTTGATGAAATTTTTAGTTCTAGGAGGTTACTCTGCGTAAATATACTTGAAATTGACTATAACTACTTGGATGAACTGAATTTGTGTAGTTTTATTTGAAACCGAGTTCGATATTTTTCGATTTTGATAACATTTTTAAATTGGAATAGCTGAATTTGTGCAAATTTAGTTGAAATTACCATCTATTTTTTAGGATTTGGTTAAAAAATTCAGTTCTCGGAGGTGAATTTATGTAAGTCGATTGAAATTGTCTTGTATGTTTATGGATTCTCATAATATTATCGTTAAGAGGAGCTGAATTTGTGTATTTATATTCGATTTCTTTGGATTTTGATGAAATTTTTAGTTCTAGGAGGTTACTCTGCGTAAATATACTTGAAATTGACTATAACTACTTGGATGAACTGAATTTGTGTAGTTTTATTTGAAACCGAGTTCGATATTTTTCGATTTTGATAACATTTTTAAATTGGAATAGCTGAATTTGTGCAAATTTAGTTGAAATTACCATCTATTTTTTAGGATTTGGTTAAAAAATTCAGTTCTCGGAGGTGAATTTATGTAAGTCGATTGAAATTGTCTTGTATGTTTATGGATTCTCATAATATTATCGTTAAGAGGAGCTGAATTTGTGTATTTATATTCGATTTCTTTGGATTTTGATGAAATTTTTAGTTCTAGGAGGTTACTCTGCGTAAATATACTTGAAATTGACTATAACTACTTGGATGAACTGAATTTGTGTAGTTTTATTTGAAACCGAGTTCGATATTTTTCGATTTTGATAACATTTTTAAATTGGAATAGCTGAATTTGTGCAAATTTAGTTGAAATTACCATCTATTTTTTAGGATTTGGTTAAAAAATTCAGTTCTCGGAGGTGAATTTATGTAAGTCGATTGAAATTGTCTTGTATGTTTATGGATTCTCATAATATTATCGTTAAGAGGAGCTGAATTTGTGTATTTATATTCGATTTCTTTGGATTTTGATGAAATTTTTAGTTCTAGGAGGTTACTCTGCGTAAATATACTTGAAATTGACTATAACTACTTGGATGAACTGAATTTGTGTAGTTTTATTTGAAACCGAGTTCGATATTTTTCGATTTTGATAACATTTTTAAATTGGAATAGCTGAATTTGTGCAAATTTAGTTGAAATTACCATCTATTTTTTAGGATTTGGTTAAAAAATTCAGTTCTCGGAGGTGAATTTATGTAAGTCGATTGAAATTGTCTTGTATGTTTATGGATTCTCATAATATTATCGTTAAGAGGAGCTGAATTTGTGTATTTATATTCGATTTCTTTGGATTTTGATGAAATTTTTAGTTCTAGGAGGTTACTCTGCGTAAATATACTTGAAATTGACTATAACTACTTGGATGAACTGAATTTGTGTAGTTTTATTTGAAACCGAGTTCGATATTTTTCGATTTTGATAACATTTTTAAATTGGAATAGCTGAATTTGTGCAAATTTAGTTGAAATTACCATCTATTTTTTAGGATTTGGTTAAAAAATTCAGTTCTCGGAGGTGAATTTATGTAAGTCGATTGAAATTGTCTTGTATGTTTATGGATTCTCATAATATTATCGTTAAGAGGAGCTGAATTTGTGTATTTATATTCGATTTCTTTGGATTTTGATGAAATTTTTAGTTCTAGGAGGTTACTCTGCGTAAATATACTTGAAATTGACTATAACTACTTGGATGAACTGAATTTGTGTAGTTTTATTTGAAACCGAGTTCGATATTTTTCGATTTTGATAACATTTTTAAATTGGAATAGCTGAATTTGTGCAAATTTAGTTGAAATTACCATCTATTTTTTAGGATTTGGTTAAAAAATTCAGTTCTCGGAGGTGAATTTATGTAAGTCGATTGAAATTGTCTTGTATGTTTATGGATTCTCATAATATTATCGTTAAGAGGAGCTGAATTTGTGTATTTATATTCGATTTCTTTGGATTTTGATGAAATTTTTAGTTCTAGGAGGTTACTCTGCGTAAATATACTTGAAATTGACTATAACTACTTGGATGAACTGAATTTGTGTAGTTTTATTTGAAACCGAGTTCGATATTTTTCGATTTTGATAACATTTTTAAATTGGAATAGCTGAATTTGTGCAAATTTAGTTGAAATTACCATCTATTTTTTAGGATTTGGTTAAAAAATTCAGTTCTCGGAGGTGAATTTATGTAAGTCGATTGAAATTGTCTTGTATGTTTATGGATTCTCATAATATTATCGTTAAGAGGAGCTGAATTTGTGTATTTATATTCGATTTCTTTGGATTTTGATGAAATTTTTAGTTCTAGGAGGTTACTCTGCGTAAATATACTTGAAATTGACTATAACTACTTGGATGAACTGAATTTGTGTAGTTTTATTTGAAACCGAGTTCGATATTTTTCGATTTTGATAACATTTTTAAATTGGAATAGCTGAATTTGTGCAAATTTAGTTGAAATTACCATCTATTTTTTAGGATTTGGTTAAAAAATTCAGTTCTCGGAGGTGAATTTATGTAAGTCGATTGAAATTGTCTTGTATGTTTATGGATTCTCATAATATTATCGTTAAGAGGAGCTGAATTTGTGTATTTATATTCGATTTCTTTGGATTTTGATGAAATTTTTAGTTCTAGGAGGTTACTCTGCGTAAATATACTTGAAATTGACTATAACTACTTGGATGAACTGAATTTGTGTAGTTTTATTTGAAACCGAGTTCGATATTTTTCGATTTTGATAACATTTTTAAATTGGAATAGCTGAATTTGTGCAAATTTAGTTGAAATTACCATCTATTTTTTAGGATTTGGTTAAAAAATTCAGTTCTCGGAGGTGAATTTATGTAAGTCGATTGAAATTGTCTTGTATGTTTATGGATTCTCATAATATTATCGTTAAGAGGAGCTGAATTTGTGTATTTATATTCGATTTCTTTGGATTTTGATGAAATTTTTAGTTCTAGGAGGTTACTCTGCGTAAATATACTTGAAATTGACTATAACTACTTGGATGAACTGAATTTGTGTAGTTTTATTTGAAACCGAGTTCGATATTTTTCGATTTTGATAACATTTTTAAATTGGAATAGCTGAATTTGTGCAAATTTAGTTGAAATTACCATCTATTTTTTAGGATTTGGTTAAAAAATTCAGTTCTCGGAGGTGAATTTATGTAAGTCGATTGAAATTGTCTTGTATGTTTATGGATTCTCATAATATTATCGTTAAGAGGAGCTGAATTTGTGTATTTATATTCGATTTCTTTGGATTTTGATGAAATTTTTAGTTCTAGGAGGTTACTCTGCGTAAATATACTTGAAATTGACTATAACTACTTGGATGAACTGAATTTGTGTAGTTTTATTTGA
Source organism: Andrena flavipes (assembly GCA_963971345.1). Classification (NCBI taxonomy): domain Eukaryota; kingdom Metazoa; phylum Arthropoda; class Insecta; order Hymenoptera; family Andrenidae; genus Andrena; species Andrena flavipes. The sequence continues at coordinate 31,821,088 of OZ020479.1, forward strand.
AACCGAGTTCGATATTTTTCGATTTTGATAACATTTTTAAATTGGAATAGCTGAATTTGTGCAAATTTAGTTGAAATTACCATCTATTTTTTAGGATTTGGTTAAAAAATTCAGTTCTCGGAGGTGAATTTATGTAAGTCGATTGAAATTGTCTTGTATGTTTATGGATTCTCATAATATTATCGTTAAGAGGAGCTGAATTTGTGTATTTATATTCGATTTCTTTGGATTTTGATGAAATTTTTAGTTCTAGGAGGTTACTCTGCGTAAATATACTTGAAATTGACTATAACTACTTGGATGAACTGAATTTGTGTAGTTTTATTTGAAACCGAGTTCGATATTTTTCGATTTTGATAACATTTTTAAATTGGAATAGCTGAATTTGTGCAAATTTAGTTGAAATTACCATCTATTTTTTAGGATTTGGTTAAAAAATTCAGTTCTCGGAGGTGAATTTATGTAAGTCGATTGAAATTGTCTTGTATGTTTATGGATTCTCATAATATTATCGTTAAGAGGAGCTGAATTTGTGTATTTATATTCGATTTCTTTGGATTTTGATGAAATTTTTAGTTCTAGGAGGTTACTCTGCGTAAATATACTTGAAATTGACTATAACTACTTGGATGAACTGAATTTGTGTAGTTTTATTTGAAACCGAGTTCGATATTTTTCGATTTTGATAACATTTTTAAATTGGAATAGCTGAATTTGTGCAAATTTAGTTGAAATTACCATCTATTTTTTAGGATTTGGTTAAAAAATTCAGTTCTCGGAGGTGAATTTATGTAAGTCGATTGAAATTGTCTTGTATGTTTATGGATTCTCATAATATTATCGTTAAGAGGAGCTGAATTTGTGTATTTATATTCGATTTCTTTGGATTTTGATGAAATTTTTAGTTCTAGGAGGTTACTCTGCGTAAATATACTTGAAATTGACTATAACTACTTGGATGAACTGAATTTGTGTAGTTTTATTTGAAACCGAGTTCGATATTTTTCGATTTTGATAACATTTTTAAATTGGAATAGCTGAATTTGTGCAAATTTAGTTGAAATTACCATCTATTTTTTAGGATTTGGTTAAAAAATTCAGTTCTCGGAGGTGAATTTATGTAAGTCGATTGAAATTGTCTTGTATGTTTATGGATTCTCATAATATTATCGTTAAGAGGAGCTGAATTTGTGTATTTATATTCGATTTCTTTGGATTTTGATGAAATTTTTAGTTCTAGGAGGTTACTCTGCGTAAATATACTTGAAATTGACTATAACTACTTGGATGAACTGAATTTGTGTAGTTTTATTTGAAACCGAGTTCGATATTTTTCGATTTTGATAACATTTTTAAATTGGAATAGCTGAATTTGTGCAAATTTAGTTGAAATTACCATCTATTTTTTAGGATTTGGTTAAAAAATTCAGTTCTCGGAGGTGAATTTATGTAAGTCGATTGAAATTGTCTTGTATGTTTATGGATTCTCATAATATTATCGTTAAGAGGAGCTGAATTTGTGTATTTATATTCGATTTCTTTGGATTTTGATGAAATTTTTAGTTCTAGGAGGTTACTCTGCGTAAATATACTTGAAATTGACTATAACTACTTGGATGAACTGAATTTGTGTAGTTTTATTTGAAACCGAGTTCGATATTTTTCGATTTTGATAACATTTTTAAATTGGAATAGCTGAATTTGTGCAAATTTAGTTGAAATTACCATCTATTTTTTAGGATTTGGTTAAAAAATTCAGTTCTCGGAGGTGAATTTATGTAAGTCGATTGAAATTGTCTTGTATGTTTATGGATTCTCATAATATTATCGTTAAGAGGAGCTGAATTTGTGTATTTATATTCGATTTCTTTGGATTTTGATGAAATTTTTAGTTCTAGGAGGTTACTCTGCGTAAATATACTTGAAATTGACTATAACTACTTGGATGAACTGAATTTGTGTAGTTTTATTTGAAACCGAGTTCGATATTTTTCGATTTTGATAACATTTTTAAATTGGAATAGCTGAATTTGTGCAAATTTAGTTGAAATTACCATCTATTTTTTAGGATTTGGTTAAAAAATTCAGTTCTCGGAGGTGAATTTATGTAAGTCGATTGAAATTGTCTTGTATGTTTATGGATTCTCATAATATTATCGTTAAGAGGAGCTGAATTTGTGTATTTATATTCGATTTCTTTGGATTTTGATGAAATTTTTAGTTCTAGGAGGTTACTCTGCGTAAATATACTTGAAATTGACTATAACTACTTGGATGAACTGAATTTGTGTAGTTTTATTTGAAACCGAGTTCGATATTTTTCGATTTTGATAACATTTTTAAATTGGAATAGCTGAATTTGTGCAAATTTAGTTGAAATTACCATCTATTTTTTAGGATTTGGTTAAAAAATTCAGTTCTCGGAGGTGAATTTATGTAAGTCGATTGAAATTGTCTTGTATGTTTATGGATTCTCATAATATTATCGTTAAGAGGAGCTGAATTTGTGTATTTATATTCGATTTCTTTGGATTTTGATGAAATTTTTAGTTCTAGGAGGTTACTCTGCGTAAATATACTTGAAATTGACTATAACTACTTGGATGAACTGAATTTGTGTAGTTTTATTTGAAACCGAGTTCGATATTTTTCGATTTTGATAACATTTTTAAATTGGAATAGCTGAATTTGTGCAAATTTAGTTGAAATTACCATCTATTTTTTAGGATTTGGTTAAAAAATTCAGTTCTCGGAGGTGAATTTATGTAAGTCGATTGAAATTGTCTTGTATGTTTATGGATTCTCATAATATTATCGTTAAGAGGAGCTGAATTTGTGTATTTATATTCGATTTCTTTGGATTTTGATGAAATTTTTAGTTCTAGGAGGTTACTCTGCGTAAATATACTTGAAATTGACTATAACTACTTGGATGAACTGAATTTGTGTAGTTTTATTTGAAACCGAGTTCGATATTTTTCGATTTTGATAACATTTTTAAATTGGAATAGCTGAATTTGTGCAAATTTAGTTGAAATTACCATCTATTTTTTAGGATTTGGTTAAAAAATTCAGTTCTCGGAGGTGAATTTATGTAAGTCGATTGAAATTGTCTTGTATGTTTATGGATTCTCATAATATTATCGTTAAGAGGAGCTGAATTTGTGTATTTATATTCGATTTCTTTGGATTTTGATGAAATTTTTAGTTCTAGGAGGTTACTCTGCGTAAATATACTTGAAATTGACTATAACTACTTGGATGAACTGAATTTGTGTAGTTTTATTTGAAACCGAGTTCGATATTTTTCGATTTTGATAACATTTTTAAATTGGAATAGCTGAATTTGTGCAAATTTAGTTGAAATTACCATCTATTTTTTAGGATTTGGTTAAAAAATTCAGTTCTCGGAGGTGAATTTATGTAAGTCGATTGAAATTGTCTTGTATGTTTATGGATTCTCATAATATTATCGTTAAGAGGAGCTGAATTTGTGTATTTATATTCGATTTCTTTGGATTTTGATGAAATTTTTAGTTCTAGGAGGTTACTCTGCGTAAATATACTTGAAATTGACTATAACTACTTGGATGAACTGAATTTGTGTAGTTTTATTTGAAACCGAGTTCGATATTTTTCGATTTTGATAACATTTTTAAATTGGAATAGCTGAATTTGTGCAAATTTAGTTGAAATTACCATCTATTTTTTAGGATTTGGTTAAAAAATTCAGTTCTCGGAGGTGAATTTATGTAAGTCGATTGAAATTGTCTTGTATGTTTATGGATTCTCATAATATTATCGTTAAGAGGAGCTGAATTTGTGTATTTATATTCGATTTCTTTGGATTTTGATGAAATTTTTAGTTCTAGGAGGTTACTCTGCGTAAATATACTTGAAATTGACTATAACTACTTGGATGAACTGAATTTGTGTAGTTTTATTTGAAACCGAGTTCGATATTTTTCGATTTTGATAACATTTTTAAATTGGAATAGCTGAATTTGTGCAAATTTAGTTGAAATTACCATCTATTTTTTAGGATTTGGTTAAAAAATTCAGTTCTCGGAGGTGAATTTATGTAAGTCGATTGAAATTGTCTTGTATGTTTATGGATTCTCATAATATTATCGTTAAGAGGAGCTGAATTTGTGTATTTATATTCGATTTCTTTGGATTTTGATGAAATTTTTAGTTCTAGGAGGTTACTCTGCGTAAATATACTTGAAATTGACTATAACTACTTGGATGAACTGAATTTGTGTAGTTTTATTTGAAACCGAGTTCGATATTTTTCGATTTTGATAACATTTTTAAATTGGAATAGCTGAATTTGTGCAAATTTAGTTGAAATTACCATCTATTTTTTAGGATTTGGTTAAAAAATTCAGTTCTCGGAGGTGAATTTATGTAAGTCGATTGAAATTGTCTTGTATGTTTATGGATTCTCATAATATTATCGTTAAGAGGAGCTGAATTTGTGTATTTATATTCGATTTCTTTGGATTTTGATGAAATTTTTAGTTCTAGGAGGTTACTCTGCGTAAATATACTTGAAATTGACTATAACTACTTGGATGAACTGAATTTGTGTAGTTTTATTTGAAACCGAGTTCGATATTTTTCGATTTTGATAACATTTTTAAATTGGAATAGCTGAATTTGTGCAAATTTAGTTGAAATTACCATCTATTTTTTAGGATTTGGTTAAAAAATTCAGTTCTCGGAGGTGAATTTATGTAAGTCGATTGAAATTGTCTTGTATGTTTATGGATTCTCATAATATTATCGTTAAGAGGAGCTGAATTTGTGTATTTATATTCGATTTCTTTGGATTTTGATGAAATTTTTAGTTCTAGGAGGTTACTCTGCGTAAATATACTTGAAATTGACTATAACTACTTGGATGAACTGAATTTGTGTAGTTTTATTTGAAACCGAGTTCGATATTTTTCGATTTTGATAACATTTTTAAATTGGAATAGCTGAATTTGTGCAAATTTAGTTGAAATTACCATCTATTTTTTAGGATTTGGTTAAAAAATTCAGTTCTCGGAGGTGAATTTATGTAAGTCGATTGAAATTGTCTTGTATGTTTATGGATTCTCATAATATTATCGTTAAGAGGAGCTGAATTTGTGTATTTATATTCGATTTCTTTGGATTTTGATGAAATTTTTAGTTCTAGGAGGTTACTCTGCGTAAATATACTTGAAATTGACTATAACTACTTGGATGAACTGAATTTGTGTAGTTTTATTTGAAACCGAGTTCGATATTTTTCGATTTTGATAACATTTTTAAATTGGAATAGCTGAATTTGTGCAAATTTAGTTGAAATTACCATCTATTTTTTAGGATTTGGTTAAAAAATTCAGTTCTCGGAGGTGAATTTATGTAAGTCGATTGAAATTGTCTTGTATGTTTATGGATTCTCATAATATTATCGTTAAGAGGAGCTGAATTTGTGTATTTATATTCGATTTCTTTGGATTTTGATGAAATTTTTAGTTCTAGGAGGTTACTCTGCGTAAATATACTTGAAATTGACTATAACTACTTGGATGAACTGAATTTGTGTAGTTTTATTTGAAACCGAGTTCGATATTTTTCGATTTTGATAACATTTTTAAATTGGAATAGCTGAATTTGTGCAAATTTAGTTGAAATTACCATCTATTTTTTAGGATTTGGTTAAAAAATTCAGTTCTCGGAGGTGAATTTATGTAAGTCGATTGAAATTGTCTTGTATGTTTATGGATTCTCATAATATTATCGTTAAGAGGAGCTGAATTTGTGTATTTATATTCGATTTCTTTGGATTTTGATGAAATTTTTAGTTCTAGGAGGTTACTCTGCGTAAATATACTTGAAATTGACTATAACTACTTGGATGAACTGAATTTGTGTAGTTTTATTTGAAACCGAGTTCGATATTTTTCGATTTTGATAACATTTTTAAATTGGAATAGCTGAATTTGTGCAAATTTAGTTGAAATTACCATCTATTTTTTAGGATTTGGTTAAAAAATTCAGTTCTCGGAGGTGAATTTATGTAAGTCGATTGAAATTGTCTTGTATGTTTATGGATTCTCATAATATTATCGTTAAGAGGAGCTGAATTTGTGTATTTATATTCGATTTCTTTGGATTTTGATGAAATTTTTAGTTCTAGGAGGTTACTCTGCGTAAATATACTTGAAATTGACTATAACTACTTGGATGAACTGAATTTGTGTAGTTTTATTTGAAACCGAGTTCGATATTTTTCGATTTTGATAACATTTTTAAATTGGAATAGCTGAATTTGTGCAAATTTAGTTGAAATTACCATCTATTTTTTAGGATTTGGTTAAAAAATTCAGTTCTCGGAGGTGAATTTATGTAAGTCGATTGAAATTGTCTTGTATGTTTATGGATTCTCATAATATTATCGTTAAGAGGAGCTGAATTTGTGTATTTATATTCGATTTCTTTGGATTTTGATGAAATTTTTAGTTCTAGGAGGTTACTCTGCGTAAATATACTTGAAATTGACTATAACTACTTGGATGAACTGAATTTGTGTAGTTTTATTTGAAACCGAGTTCGATATTTTTCGATTTTGATAACATTTTTAAATTGGAATAGCTGAATTTGTGCAAATTTAGTTGAAATTACCATCTATTTTTTAGGATTTGGTTAAAAAATTCAGTTCTCGGAGGTGAATTTATGTAAGTCGATTGAAATTGTCTTGTATGTTTATGGATTCTCATAATATTATCGTTAAGAGGAGCTGAATTTGTGTATTTATATTCGATTTCTTTGGATTTTGATGAAATTTTTAGTTCTAGGAGGTTACTCTGCGTAAATATACTTGAAATTGACTATAACTACTTGGATGAACTGAATTTGTGTAGTTTTATTTGAAACCGAGTTCGATATTTTTCGATTTTGATAACATTTTTAAATTGGAATAGCTGAATTTGTGCAAATTTAGTTGAAATTACCATCTATTTTTTAGGATTTGGTTAAAAAATTCAGTTCTCGGAGGTGAATTTATGTAAGTCGATTGAAATTGTCTTGTATGTTTATGGATTCTCATAATATTATCGTTAAGAGGAGCTGAATTTGTGTATTTATATTCGATTTCTTTGGATTTTGATGAAATTTTTAGTTCTAGGAGGTTACTCTGCGTAAATATACTTGAAATTGACTATAACTACTTGGATGAACTGAATTTGTGTAGTTTTATTTGAAACCGAGTTCGATATTTTTCGATTTTGATAACATTTTTAAATTGGAATAGCTGAATTTGTGCAAATTTAGTTGAAATTACCATCTATTTTTTAGGATTTGGTTAAAAAATTCAGTTCTCGGAGGTGAATTTATGTAAGTCGATTGAAATTGTCTTGTATGTTTATGGATTCTCATAATATTATCGTTAAGAGGAGCTGAATTTGTGTATTTATATTCGATTTCTTTGGATTTTGATGAAATTTTTAGTTCTAGGAGGTTACTCTGCGTAAATATACTTGAAATTGACTATAACTACTTGGATGAACTGAATTTGTGTAGTTTTATTTGAAACCGAGTTCGATATTTTTCGATTTTGATAACATTTTTAAATTGGAATAGCTGAATTTGTGCAAATTTAGTTGAAATTACCATCTATTTTTTAGGATTTGGTTAAAAAATTCAGTTCTCGGAGGTGAATTTATGTAAGTCGATTGAAATTGTCTTGTATGTTTATGGATTCTCATAATATTATCGTTAAGAGGAGCTGAATTTGTGTATTTATATTCGATTTCTTTGGATTTTGATGAAATTTTTAGTTCTAGGAGGTTACTCTGCGTAAATATACTTGAAATTGACTATAACTACTTGGATGAACTGAATTTGTGTAGTTTTATTTGAAACCGAGTTCGATATTTTTCGATTTTGATAACATTTTTAAATTGGAATAGCTGAATTTGTGCAAATTTAGTTGAAATTACCATCTATTTTTTAGGATTTGGTTAAAAAATTCAGTTCTCGGAGGTGAATTTATGTAAGTCGATTGAAATTGTCTTGTATGTTTATGGATTCTCATAATATTATCGTTAAGAGGAGCTGAATTTGTGTATTTATATTCGATTTCTTTGGATTTTGATGAAATTTTTAGTTCTAGGAGGTTACTCTGCGTAAATATACTTGAAATTGACTATAACTACTTGGATGAACTGAATTTGTGTAGTTTTATTTGAAACCGAGTTCGATATTTTTCGATTTTGATAACATTTTTAAATTGGAATAGCTGAATTTGTGCAAATTTAGTTGAAATTACCATCTATTTTTTAGGATTTGGTTAAAAAATTCAGTTCTCGGAGGTGAATTTATGTAAGTCGATTGAAATTGTCTTGTATGTTTATGGATTCTCATAATATTATCGTTAAGAGGAGCTGAATTTGTGTATTTATATTCGATTTCTTTGGATTTTGATGAAATTTTTAGTTCTAGGAGGTTACTCTGCGTAAATATACTTGAAATTGACTATAACTACTTGGATGAACTGAATTTGTGTAGTTTTATTTGAAACCGAGTTCGATATTTTTCGATTTTGATAACATTTTTAAATTGGAATAGCTGAATTTGTGCAAATTTAGTTGAAATTACCATCTATTTTTTAGGATTTGGTTAAAAAATTCAGTTCTCGGAGGTGAATTTATGTAAGTCGATTGAAATTGTCTTGTATGTTTATGGATTCTCATAATATTATCGTTAAGAGGAGCTGAATTTGTGTATTTATATTCGATTTCTTTGGATTTTGATGAAATTTTTAGTTCTAGGAGGTTACTCTGCGTAAATATACTTGAAATTGACTATAACTACTTGGATGAACTGAATTTGTGTAGTTTTATTTGAAACCGAGTTCGATATTTTTCGATTTTGATAACATTTTTAAATTGGAATAGCTGAATTTGTGCAAATTTAGTTGAAATTACCATCTATTTTTTAGGATTTGGTTAAAAAATTCAGTTCTCGGAGGTGAATTTATGTAAGTCGATTGAAATTGTCTTGTATGTTTATGGATTCTCATAATATTATCGTTAAGAGGAGCTGAATTTGTGTATTTATATTCGATTTCTTTGGATTTTGATGAAATTTTTAGTTCTAGGAGGTTACTCTGCGTAAATATACTTGAAATTGACTATAACTACTTGGATGAACTGAATTTGTGTAGTTTTATTTGAAACCGAGTTCGATATTTTTCGATTTTGATAACATTTTTAAATTGGAATAGCTGAATTTGTGCAAATTTAGTTGAAATTACCATCTATTTTTTAGGATTTGGTTAAAAAATTCAGTTCTCGGAGGTGAATTTATGTAAGTCGATTGAAATTGTCTTGTATGTTTATGGATTCTCATAATATTATCGTTAAGAGGAGCTGAATTTGTGTATTTATATTCGATTTCTTTGGATTTTGATGAAATTTTTAGTTCTAGGAGGTTACTCTGCGTAAATATACTTGAAATTGACTATAACTACTTGGATGAACTGAATTTGTGTAGTTTTATTTGAAACCGAGTTCGATATTTTTCGATTTTGATAACATTTTTAAATTGGAATAGCTGAATTTGTGCAAATTTAGTTGAAATTACCATCTATTTTTTAGGATTTGGTTAAAAAATTCAGTTCTCGGAGGTGAATTTATGTAAGTCGATTGAAATTGTCTTGTATGTTTATGGATTCTCATAATATTATCGTTAAGAGGAGCTGAATTTGTGTATTTATATTCGATTTCTTTGGATTTTGATGAAATTTTTAGTTCTAGGAGGTTACTCTGCGTAAATATACTTGAAATTGACTATAACTACTTGGATGAACTGAATTTGTGTAGTTTTATTTGAAACCGAGTCCGATATTTTTCGATTTTGATCACATTTTTAAATTGGAATAGCTGAATTTGTGCAAATTTAGTTGAAATTACCATCTATTTTTTAGGATTTGGTTAAAAAATTCAGTTCTCGGAGGTGAATTTATGTAAGTCGATTGAAATTGTCTTGTATGTTTATGGATTCTCATAATATTATCGTTAAGAGGAGCTGAATTTGTGTATTTATATTCGATTTCTTTGGATTTTGATGAAATTTTTAGTTCTAGGAGGTTACTCTGCGTAAATATACTTGAAATTGACTATAACTACTTGGATGAACTGAATTTGTGTAGTTTTATTTGAAACCGAGTTCGATATTTTTCGATTTTGATAACATTTTTAAATTGGAATAGCTGAATTTGTGCAAATTTAGTTGAAATTACCATCTATTTTTTAGGATTTGGTTAAAAAATTCAGTTCTCGGAGGTGAATTTATGTAAGTCGATTGAAATTGTCTTGTATGTTTATGGATTCTCATGGATTCTCATAATATTATCGTTAAGAGGAGCTGAATTTGTGTATTTATATTCGATTTCTTTGGATTTTGATGAAATTTTTAGTTCTAGGAGGTTACTCTGCGTAAATATACTTGAAATTGACTATAACTACTTGGATGAACTGAATTTGTGTAGTTTTATTTGAAACCGAGTTCGATATTTTTCGATTTTGATAACATTTTTAAATTGGAATAGCTGAATTTGTGCAAATTTAGTTGAAATTACCATCTATTTTTTAGGATTTGGTTAAAAAATTCAGTTCTCGGAGGTGAATTTATGTAAGTCGATTGAAATTGTCTTGTATGTTTATGGATTCTCATAATATTATCGTTAAGAGGAGCTGAATTTGTGTATTTATATTCGATTTCTTTGGATGAAATTTTTAGTTCTAGGAGGTTACTCTGCGTAAATATACTTGAAATTGACTATAACTACTTGGATGAACTGAATTTGTGTAGTTTTATTTGAAACCGAGTTCGATATTTTTCGATTTTGATAACATTTTTAAATTGGAATAGCTGAATTTGTGCAAATTTAGTTGAAATTACCATCTATTTTTTAGGATTTGGTTAAAAAATTCAGTTCTCGGAGGTGAATTTATGTAAGTCGATTGAAATTGTCTTGTATGTTTATGGATTCTCATAATATTATCGTTAAGAGGAGCTGAATTTGTGTATTTATATTCGATTTCTTTGGATTTTGATGAAATTTTTAGTTCTAGGAGGTTACTCTGCGTAAATATACTTGAAATTGACTATAACTACTTGGATGAACTGAATTTGTGTAGTTTTATTTGAAACCGAGTTCGATATTTTTCGATTTTGATAACATTTTTAAATTGGAATAGCTGAATTTGTGCAAATTTAGTTGAAATTACCATCTATTTTTTAGGATTTGGTTAAAAAATTCAGTTCTCGGAGGTGAATTTATGTAAGTCGATTGAAATTGTCTTGTATGTTTATGGATTCTCATAATATTATCGTTAAGAGGAGCTGAATTTGTGTATTTATATTCGATTTCTTTGGATTTTGATGAAATTTTTAGTTCTAGGAGGTTACTCTGCGTAAATATACTTGAAATTGACTATAACTACTTGGATGAACTGAATTTGTGTAGTTTTATTTGAAATCGAGTTCGATATTTTTCGATTTTGATAACATTTTTAAATTGGAATAGCTGAATTTGTGCAAATTTAGTTGAAATTACCATCTATTTTTTAGGATTTGGTTAAAAAATTCAGTTCTCGGAGGTGAATTTATGTAAGTCGATTGAAATTGTCTTGTATGTTTATAGATTCTCATAATATTATCGTTAAGAGGAGCTGAATTTGTGTATTTATATTCGATTTCTTTGGATTTTGATGAAATTTTTAGTTCTAGGAGGTTACTCTGCGTAAATATACTTGAAATTGACTATAACTACTTGGATGAACTGAATTTGTGTAGTTTTATTTGAAACCGAGTTCGATATTTTTCGATTTTGATAACATTTTTAAATTGGAATAGCTGAATTTGTGCAAATTTAGTTGAAATTACCATCTATTTTTTAGGATTTGGTTAAAAAATTCAGTTCTCGGAGGTGAATTTATGTAAGTCGATTGAAATTGTCTTGTATGTTTATGGATTCTCATAATATTATCGTTAAGAGGAGCTGAATTTGTGTATTTATATTCGATTTCTTTGGATTTTGATGAAATTTTTAGTTCTAGGAGGTTACTCTGCGTAAATATACTTGAAATTGACTATAACTACTTGGATGAACTGAATTTGTGTAGTTTTATTTGAAACCGAGTTCGATATTTTTCGATTTTGATAACATTTTTAAATTGGAATAGCTGAATTTGTGCAAATTTAGTTGAAATTACCATCTATTTTTTAGGATTTGGTTAAAAAATTCAGTTCTCGGAGGTGAATTTATGTAAGTCGATTGAAATTGTCTTGTATGTTTATGGATTCTCATAATATTATCGTTAAGAGGAGCTGAATTTGTGTATTTATATTCGATTTCTTTGGATTTTGATGAAATTTTTAGTTCTAGGAGGTTACTCTGCGTAAATATACTTGAAATTGACTATAACTACTTGGATGAACTGAATTTGTGTAGTTTTATTTGAAACCGAGTTCGATATTTTTCGATTTTGATAACATTTTTAAATTGGAATAGCTGAATTTGTGCAAATTTAGTTGAAATTACCATCTATTTTTTAGGATTTGGTTAAAAAATTCAGTTCTCGGAGGTGAATTTATGTAAGTCGATTGAAATTGTCTTGTATGTTTATGGATTCTCATAATATTATCGTTAAGAGGAGCTGAATTTGTGTATTTATATTCGATTTCTTTGGATTTTGATGAAATTTTTAGTTCTAGGAGGTTACTCTGCGTAAATATACTTGAAATTGACTATAACTACTTGGATGAACTGAATTTGTGTAGTTTTATTTGAAACCGAGTTCGATATTTTTCGATTTTGATAACATTTTTAAATTGGAATAGCTGAATTTGTGCAAATTTAGTTGAAATTACCATCTATTTTTTAGGATTTGGTTAAAAAATTCAGTTCTCGGAGGTGAATTTATGTAAGTCGATTGAAATTGTCTTGTATGTTTATGGATTCTCATAATATTATCGTTAAGAGGAGCTGAATTTGTGTATTTATATTCGATTTCTTTGGATTTTGATGAAATTTTTAGTTCTAGGAGGTTACTCTGCGTAAATATACTTGAAATTGACTATAACTACTTGGATGAACTGAATTTGTGTAGTTTTATTTGAAACCGAGTTTGATATTTTTCGATTTTGATAACATTTTTAAATTGGAATAGCTGAATTTGTGCAAATTTAGTTGAAATTACCATCTATTTTTTAGGATTTGGTTAAAAAATTCAGTTCTCGGAGGTGAATTTATGTAAGTCGATTGAAATTGTCTTGTATGTTTATGGATTCTCATAATATTATCGTTAAGAGGAGCTGAATTTGTGTATTTATATTCGATTTCTTTGGATTTTGATGAAATTTTTAGTTCTAGGAGGTTACTCTGCGTAAATATACTTGAAATTGACTATAACTACTTGGATGAACTGAATTTGTGTAGTTTTATTTGAAACCGAGTTCGATATTTTTCGATTTTGATAACATTTTTAAATTGGAATAGCTGAATTTGTGCAAATTTAGTTGAAATTACCATCTATTTTTTAGGATTTGGTTAAAAAATTCAGTTCTCGGAGGTGAATTTATGTAAGTCGATTGAAATTGTCTTGTATGTTTATGGATTCTCATAATATTATCGTTAAGAGGAGCTGAATTTGTGTATTTATATTCGATTTCTTTGGATTTTGATGAAATTTTTAGTTCTAGGAGGTTACTCTGCGTAAATATACTTGAAATTGACTATAACTACTTGGATGAACTGAATTTGTGTAGTTTTATTTGAAACCGAGTTCGATATTTTTCGATTTTGATAACTTTTTAAATTGGAATAGCTGAATTTGTGCAAATTTAGTTGAAATTACCATCTATTTTTTAGGATTTGGTTAAAAAATTCAGTTCTCGGAGGTGAATTTATGTAAGTCGATTGAAATTGTCTTGTATGTTTATGGATTCTCATAATATTATCGTTAAGAGGAGCTGAATTTGTGTATTTATATTCGATTTCTTTGGATTTTGATGAAATTTTTAGTTCTAGGAGGTTACTCTGCGTAAATATACTTGAAATTGACTATAACTACTTGGATGAACTGAATTTGTGTAGTTTTATTTGAAACCGAGTTCGATATTTTTCGATTTTGATAACATTTTTAAATTGGAATAGCTGAATTTGTGCAAATTAGTTGAAATTACCATCTATTTTTTAGGATTTGGTTAAAAAATTCAGTTCTCGGAGGTGAATTTATGTAAGTCGATTGAAATTGTCTTGTATGTTTATGGATTCTCATAATATTATCGTTAAGAGGAGCTGAATTTGTGTATTTATATTCGATTTCTTTGGATTTTGATGAAATTTTTAGTTCTAGGAGGTTACTCTGCGTAAATATACTTGAAATTGACTATAACTACTTGGATGAACTGAATTTGTGTAGTTTTATTTGAAACCGAGTTCGATATTTTCGATTTTGATAACATTTTTAAATTGGAATAGCTGAATTTGTGCAAATTTAGTTGAAATTACCATCTATTTTTTAGGATTTGGTTAAAAAATTCAGTTCTCGGAGGTGAATTTATGTAAGTCGATTGAAATTGTCTTGTATGTTTATGGATTCTCATAATATTATCGTTAAGAGGAGCTGAATTTGTGTATTTATATTCGATTTCTTTGGATTTTGATGAAATTTTTAGTTCTAGGAGGTTACTCTGCGTAAATATACTTGAAATTGACTATAACTACTTGGATGAACTGAATTTGTGTAGTTTTATTTGAAACCGAGTTCGATATTTTTCGATTTTGATAACATTTTTAAATTGGAATAGCTGAATTTGTGCAAATTTAGTTGAAATTACACATCTATTTTTTAGGATTTGGTTAAAAAATTCAGTTCTCGGAGGTGAATTTATGTAAGTCGATTGAAATTGTCTTGTATGTTTATGGATTCTCATAATATTATCGTTAAGAGGAGCTGAATTTGTGTATTTATATTCGATTTCTTTGGATTTTGATGAAATTTTAGTTCTAGGAGGTTACTCTGCGTAAATATACTTGAAATTGACTATAACTACTTGGATGAACTGAATTTGTGTAGTTTTATTTGAAACCGAGTTCGATATTTTTCGATTTTGATAACATTTTTAAATTGGAATAGCTGAATTTGTGCAAATTTAGTTGAAATTACCATCTATTTTTTAGGATTTGGTTAAAAAATTCAGTTCTCGCAGGTGAATTTATGTAAGTCGATTGAAATTGTCTTGTATGTTTATGGATTCTCATAATATTATCGTTAAGAGGAGCTGAATTTGTGTATTTATATTCGATTTCTTTGGATTTTGATGAAATTTTTAGTTCTAGGAGGTTACTCTGCGTAAATATACTTGAAATTGACTATAACTACTTGGATGAACTGAATTTGTGTAGTTTTATTTGAAACCGAGTTCGATATTTTTCGATTTTGATAACATTTTTAAATTGAATAGCTGAATTTGTGCAAATTTAGTTGAAATTACCATCTATTTTTTAGGATTTGGTTAAAAAATTCAGTTCTCGGAGGTGAATTTATGTAAGTCGATTGAAATTGTCTTGTATGTTTATGGATTCTCATAATATTATCGTTAAGAGGAGCTGAATTTGTGTATTTATATTCGATTTCTTTGGATTTTGATGAAATTTTTAGTTCTAGGAGGTTACTCTGCGTAAATATACTTGAAATTGACTATAACTACTTGGATGAACTGAATTTGTGTAGTTTTATTTGAAACCGAGTTCGATATTTTTCGATTTTGATAACATTTTTAAATTGGAATAGCTGAATTTGTGCAAATTTAGTTGAAATTACCATCTATTTTTTAGGATTTGGTTAAAAAATTCAGTTCTCGGAGGTGAATTTATGTAAGTCGATTGAAATTGTCTTGTATGTTTATGGATTCTCATAATATTATCGTTAAGAGGAGCTGAATTTGTGTATTTATATTCGATTTCTTTGGATTTTGATGAAATTTTTAGTTCTAGGAGGTTACTCTGCGTAAATATACTTGAAATTGACTATAACTACTTGGATGAACTGAATTTGTGTAGTTTTATTTGAAACCGAGTTTGATATTTTTCGATTTTGATAACATTTTTAAATTGGAATAGCTGAATTTGTGCAAATTTAGTTGAAATTACCATCTATTTTTTAGGATTTGGTTAAAAAATTCAGTTCTCGGAGGTGAATTTATGTAAGTCGATTGAAATTGTCTTGTATGTTTATGGATTCTCATAATATTATCGTTAAGAGGAGCTGAATTTGTGTATTTATATTCGATTTCTTTGGATTTTGATGAAATTTTTAGTTCTAGGAGGTTACTCTGCGTAAATATACTTGAAATTGACTATAACTACTTGGATGAACTGAATTTGTGTAGTTTTATTTGAAACCGAGTTCGATATTTTTCGATTTTGATAACATTTTTAAATTGGAATAGCTGAATTTGTGCAAATTTAGTTGAAATTACCATCTATTTTTTAGGATTTGGTTAAAAAATTCAGTTCTCGGAGGTGAATTTATGTAAGTCGATTGAAATTGTCTTGTATGTTTATGGATTCTCATAATATTATCGTTAAGAGGAGCTGAATTTGTGTATTTATATTCGATTTCTTTGGATTTTGATGAAATTTTTAGTTCTAGGAGGTTACTCTGCGTAAATATACTTGAAATTGACTATAACTACTTGGATGAACTGAATTTGTGTAGTTTTATTTGAAACCGAGTTCGATATTTTTCGATTTTGATAACATTTTTAAATTGGAATAGCTGAATTTGTGCAAATTTAGTTGAAATTACCATCTATTTTTTAGGATTTGGTTAAAAAATTCAGTTCTCGGAGGTGAATTTATGTAAGTCGATTGAAATTGTCTTGTATGTTTATGGATTCTCATAATATTATCGTTAAGAGGAGCTGAATTTGTGTATTTATATTCGATTTCTTTGGATTTTGATGAAATTTTTAGTTCTAGGAGGTTACTCTGCGTAAATATACTTGAAATTGACTATAACTACTTGGATGAACTGAATTTGTGTAGTTTTATTTGAAACCGAGTTCGATATTTTTCGATTTTGATAACATTTTTAAATTGGAATAGCTGAATTTGTGCAAATTTAGTTGAAATTACCATCTATTTTTTAGGATTTGGTTAAAAAATTCAGTTCTCGGAGGTGAATTTATGTAAGTCGATTGAAATTGTCTTGTATGTTTATGGATTCTCATAATATTATCGTTAAGAGGAGCTGAATTTGTGTATTTATATTCGATTTCTTTGGATTTTGATGAAATTTTTAGTTCTAGGAGGTTACTCTGCGTAAATATACTTGAAATTGACTATAACTACTTGGATGAACTGAATTTGTGTAGTTTTATTTGAAACCGAGTTTGATATTTTTCGATTTTGATAACATTTTTAAATTGGAATAGCTGAATTTGTGCAAATTTAGTTGAAATTACCATCTATTTTTTAGGATTTGGTTAAAAAATTCAGTTCTCGGAGGTGAATTTATGTAAGTCGATTGAAATTGTCTTGTATGTTTATGGATTCTCATAATATTATCGTTAAGAGGAGCTGAATTTGTGTATTTATATTCGATTTCTTTGGATTTTGATGAAATTTTTAGTTCTAGGAGGTTACTCTGCGTAAATATACTTGAAATTGACTATAACTACTTGGATGAACTGAATTTGTGTAGTTTTATTTGAAACCGAGTTCGATATTTTTCGATTTTGATAACATTTTTAAATTGGAATAGCTGAATTTGTGCAAATTTAGTTGAAATTACCATCTATTTTTTAGGATTTGGTTAAAAAATTCAGTTCTCGGAGGTGAATTTATGTAAGTCGATTGAAATTGTCTTGTATGTTTATGGATTCTCATAATATTATCGTTAAGAGGAGCTGAATTTGTGTATTTATATTCGATTTCTTTGGATTTTGATGAAATTTTTAGTTCTAGGAGGTTACTCTGCGTAAATATACTTGAAATTGACTATAACTACTTGGATGAACTGAATTTGTGTAGTTTTATTTGAAACCGAGTTCGATATTTTTCGATTTTGATAACATTTTTAAATTGGAATAGCTGAATTTGTGCAAATTTAGTTGAAATTACCATCTATTTTTTAGGATTTGGTTAAAAAATTCAGTTCTCGGAGGTGAATTTATGTAAGTCGATTGAAATTGTCTTGTATGTTTATGGATTCTCATAATATTATCGTTAAGAGGAGCTGAATTTGTGTATTTATATTCGATTTCTTTGGATTTTGATGAAATTTTTAGTTCTAGGAGGTTACTCTGCGTAAATATACTTGAAATTGACTATAACTACTTGGATGAACTGAATTTGTGTAGTTTTATTTGAAACCGAGTTCGATATTTTTCGATTTTGATAACATTTTTAAATTGGAATAGCTGAATTTGTGCAAATTTAGTTGAAATTACCATCTATTTTTTAGGATTTGGTTAAAAAATTCAGTTCTCGGAGGTGAATTTATGTAAGTCGATTGAAATTGTCTTGTATGTTTATGGATTCTCATAATATTATCGTTAAGAGGAGCTGAATTTGTGTATTTATATTCGATTTCTTTGGATTTTGATGAAATTTTTAGTTCTAGGAGGTTACTCTGCGTAAATATACTTGAAATTGACTATAACTACTTGGATGAACTGAATTTGTGTAGTTTTATTTGAAACCGAGTTCGATATTTTTCGATTTTGATAACATTTTTAAATTGGAATAGCTGAATTTGTGCAAATTTAGTTGAAATTACCATCTATTTTTTAGGATTTGGTTAAAAAATTCAGTTCTCGGAGGTGAATTTATGTAAGTCGATTGAAATTGTCTTGTATGTTTATGGATTCTCATAATATTATCGTTAAGAGGAGCTGAATTTGTGTATTTATATTCGATTTCTTTGGATTTTGATGAAATTTTTAGTTCTAGGAGGTTACTCTGCGTAAATATACTTGAAATTGACTATAACTACTTGGATGAACTGAATTTGTGTAGTTTTATTTGAAACCGAGTTCGATATTTTTCGATTTTGATAACATTTTTAAATTGGAATAGCTGAATTTGTGCAAATTTAGTTGAAATTACCATCTATTTTTTAGGATTTGGTTAAAAAATTCAGTTCTCGGAGGTGAATTTATGTAAGTCGATTGAAATTGTCTTGTATGTTTATGGATTCTCATAATATTATCGTTAAGAGGAGCTGAATTTGTGTATTTATATTCGATTTCTTTGGATTTTGATGAAATTTTTAGTTCTAGGAGGTTACTCTGCGTAAATATACTTGAAATTGACTATAACTACTTGGATGAACTGAATTTGTGTAGTTTTATTTGAAACCGAGTTCGATATTTTTCGATTTTGATAACATTTTTAAATTGGAATAGCTGAATTTGTGCAAATTTAGTTGAAATTACCATCTATTTTTTAGGATTTGGTTAAAAAATTCAGTTCTCGGAGGTGAATTTATGTAAGTCGATTGAAATTGTCTTGTATGTTTATGGATTCTCATAATATTATCGTTAAGAGGAGCTGAATTTGTGTATTTATATTCGATTTCTTTGGATTTTGATGAAATTTTTAGTTCTAGGAGGTTACTCTGCGTAAATATACTTGAAATTGACTATAACTACTTGGATGAACTGAATTTGTGTAGTTTTATTTGAAACCGAGTTCGATATTTTTCGATTTTGATAACATTTTTAAATTGGAATAGCTGAATTTGTGCAAATTTAGTTGAAATTACCATCTATTTTTTAGGATTTGGTTAAAAAATTCAGTTCTCGGAGGTGAATTTATGTAAGTCGATTGAAATTGTCTTGTATGTTTATGGATTCTCATAATATTATCGTTAAGAGGAGCTGAATTTGTGTATTTATATTCGATTTCTTTGGATTTTGATGAAATTTTTAGTTCTAGGAGGTTACTCTGCGTAAATATACTTGAAATTGACTATAACTACTTGGATGAACTGAATTTGTGTAGTTTTATTTGAAACCGAGTTCGATATTTTTCGATTTTGATAACATTTTTAAATTGGAATAGCTGAATTTGTGCAAATTTAGTTGAAATTACCATCTATTTTTTAGGATTTGGTTAAAAAATTCAGTTCTCGGAGGTGAATTTATGTAAGTCGATTGAAATTGTCTTGTATGTTTATGGATTCTCATAATATTATCGTTAAGAGGAGCTGAATTTGTGTATTTATATTCGATTTCTTTGGATTTTGATGAAATTTTTAGTTCTAGGAGGTTACTCTGCGTAAATATACTTGAAATTGACTATAACTACTTGGATGAACTGAATTTGTGTAGTTTTATTTGAAACCGAGTTCGATATTTTTCGATTTTGATAACATTTTTAAATTGGAATAGCTGAATTTGTGCAAATTTAGTTGAAATTACCATCTATTTTTTAGGATTTGGTTAAAAAATTCAGTTCTCGGAGGTGAATTTATGTAAGTCGATTGAAATTGTCTTGTATGTTTATGGATTCTCATAATATTATCGTTAAGAGGAGCTGAATTTGTGTATTTATATTCGATTTCTTTGGATTTTGATGAAATTTTTAGTTCTAGGAGGTTACTCTGCGTAAATATACTTGAAATTGACTATAACTACTTGGATGAACTGAATTTGTGTAGTTTTATTTGAAACCGAGTTCGATATTTTTCGATTTTGATAACATTTTTAAATTGGAATAGCTGAATTTGTGCAAATTTAGTTGAAATTACCATCTATTTTTTAGGATTTGGTTAAAAAATTCAGTTCTCGGAGGTGAATTTATGTAAGTCGATTGAAATTGTCTTGTATGTTTATGGATTCTCATAATATTATCGTTAAGAGGAGCTGAATTTGTGTATTTATATTCGATTTCTTTGGATTTTGATGAAATTTTTAGTTCTAGGAGGTTACTCTGCGTAAATATACTTGAAATTGACTATAACTACTTGGATGAACTGAATTTGTGTAGTTTTATTTGAAACCGAGTTCGATATTTTTCGATTTTGATAACATTTTTAAATTGGAATAGCTGAATTTGTGCAAATTTAGTTGAAATTACCATCTATTTTTTAGGATTTGGTTAAAAAATTCAGTTCTCGGAGGTGAATTTATGTAAGTCGATTGAAATTGTCTTGTATGTTTATGGATTCTCATAATATTATCGTTAAGAGGAGCTGAATTTGTGTATTTATATTCGATTTCTTTGGATTTTGATGAAATTTTTAGTTCTAGGAGGTTACTCTGCGTAAATATACTTGAAATTGACTATAACTACTTGGATGAACTGAATTTGTGTAGTTTTATTTGAAACCGAGTTCGATATTTTTCGATTTTGATAACATTTTTAAATTGGAATAGCTGAATTTGTGCAAATTTAGTTGAAATTACCATCTATTTTTTAGGATTTGGTTAAAAAATTCAGTTCTCGGAGGTGAATTTATGTAAGTCGATTGAAATTGTCTTGTATGTTTATGGATTCTCATAATATTATCGTTAAGAGGAGCTGAATTTGTGTATTTATATTCGATTTCTTTGGATTTTGATGAAATTTTTAGTTCTAGGAGGTTACTCTGCGTAAATATACTTGAAATTGACTATAACTACTTGGATGAACTGAATTTGTGTAGTTTTATTTGAAACCGAGTTCGATATTTTTCGATTTTGATAACATTTTTAAATTGGAATAGCTGAATTTGTGCAAATTTAGTTGAAATTACCATCTATTTTTTAGGATTTGGTTAAAAAATTCAGTTCTCGGAGGTGAATTTATGTAAGTCGATTGAAATTGTCTTGTATGTTTATGGATTCTCATAATATTATCGTTAAGAGGAGCTGAATTTGTGTATTTATATTCGATTTCTTTGGATTTTGATGAAATTTTTAGTTCTAGGAGGTTACTCTGCGTAAATATACTTGAAATTGACTATAACTACTTGGATGAACTGAATTTGTGTAGTTTTATTTGAAACCGAGTTCGATATTTTTCGATTTTGATAACATTTTTAAATTGGAATAGCTGAATTTGTGCAAATTTAGTTGAAATTACCATCTATTTTTTAGGATTTGGTTAAAAAATTCAGTTCTCGGAGGTGAATTTATGTAAGTCGATTGAAATTGTCTTGTATGTTTATGGATTCTCATAATATTATCGTTAAGAGGAGCTGAATTTGTGTATTTATATTCGATTTCTTTGGATTTTGATGAAATTTTTAGTTCTAGGAGGTTACTCTGCGTAAATATACTTGAAATTGACTATAACTACTTGGATGAACTGAATTTGTGTAGTTTTATTTGAAACCGAGTTCGATATTTTTCGATTTTGATAACATTTTTAAATTGGAATAGCTGAATTTGTGCAAATTTAGTTGAAATTACCATCTATTTTTTAGGATTTGGTTAAAAAATTCAGTTCTCGGAGGTGAATTTATGTAAGTCGATTGAAATTGTCTTGTATGTTTATGGATTCTCATAATATTATCGTTAAGAGGAGCTGAATTTGTGTATTTATATTCGATTTCTTTGGATTTTGATGAAATTTTTAGTTCTAGGAGGTTACTCTGCGTAAATATACTTGAAATTGACTATAACTACTTGGATGAACTGAATTTGTGTAGTTTTATTTGAAACCGAGTTCGATATTTTTCGATTTTGATAACATTTTTAAATTGGAATAGCTGAATTTGTGCAAATTTAGTTGAAATTACCATCTATTTTTTAGGATTTGGTTAAAAAATTCAGTTCTCGGAGGTGAATTTATGTAAGTCGATTGAAATTGTCTTGTATGTTTATGGATTCTCATAATATTATCGTTAAGAGGAGCTGAATTTGTGTATTTATATTCGATTTCTTTGGATTTTGATGAAATTTTTAGTTCTAGGAGGTTACTCTGCGTAAATATACTTGAAATTGACTATAACTACTTGGATGAACTGAATTTGTGTAGTTTTATTTGAAACCGAGTTCGATATTTTTCGATTTTGATAACATTTTTAAATTGGAATAGCTGAATTTGTGCAAATTTAGTTGAAATTACCATCTATTTTTTAGGATTTGGTTAAAAAATTCAGTTCTCGGAGGTGAATTTATGTAAGTCGATTGAAATTGTCTTGTATGTTTATGGATTCTCATAATATTATCGTTAAGAGGAGCTGAATTTGTGTATTTATATTCGATTTCTTTGGATTTTGATGAAATTTTTAGTTCTAGGAGGTTACTCTGCGTAAATATACTTGAAATTGACTATAACTACTTGGATGAACTGAATTTGTGTATGGGCCTCTGTATGGGCCTTATGGCGAGACGGGGACTGGACCCTATAAGGCTAAAGGGGAGCTATACGTTCAAGAGGAACGGCGGAAGGTCCCTTATTGACGTCATGTCTGTTGACAGGCCAATGGCGAATAGACATATCAAGAGCAGTATACTTCCGAAACCCACTGAATCGGACCATAAATACGTCTTGCACGTGTTCCGAGGCAGGGGGGAGCGTCCGGGGTGCCAGAGTTGGACTCCGTATGAGGTGGAAGATCTCATAGCGGAGGACGTGATCGGAAAGTACAGGGATCTGAGGAGATCCGAGTTTGAAGAGCCCACCCTGGGGCATGGTGGCGAACCGGTGGCTGAGATCCTCCAGGGACTAATGGAGTTAACAACAGCGGGAACCCTGAAGAAGAAGA
This sequence comes from Andrena flavipes, assembly GCA_963971345.1. NCBI lineage: Eukaryota > Metazoa > Arthropoda > Insecta > Hymenoptera > Andrenidae > Andrena > Andrena flavipes. The sequence goes on from OZ020479.1 coordinate 31,844,841, forward strand.
AAGTACCAAAGGGAGCAAAAAAACCCAACCAATGGTGGTCGGAAGAGATCAACATGAAAAGGGCTAAGATGCACGCGGCGAGAAGGGCCCTACAGAGGGCAAGGAAGAAGGGACCCAGGGTAAACCCGATTACCCGTCATGAGAAACTTTCTAAATTCAGGGAAGCTAAAAGGACCGTCCAAACCTCCATATGGAGGGCGAAGGAAAAAGGATGGGCGAGCCTAATCTCCATGGTCGACGGGGACCCGTGGGGCAAGCCATATAAGGCGGTGATGGCCACCTTGAAGGGCAAAGGCCCGAAGACGGTGATCAAGAAGGAAAAGGCCAGGAAGATCGCAGAAGCCCTTTTCGTCACCACTCGGGAAGTGGACAGAGAGCCGCCAGGTGGTCAAGGACTGGCACATGGAGGGGATAACACGGCGGACGATACCATTGCGAGGGTAACCCTGGATCTGGTAGTGGAGGCCGTGAACAAACTGAAGGCCAGGAAGGCCCCGGGAATGGACTTGGTGCCCTCGGAGGTTGTGACCATCATCGGTAAGGAGTTCCGAGAAGATATAAGGGCAGCGATTATTGATACCCTGAAGAGGGGAACGATCCCGGCGTCGTGGAGGCTCGCCAGAGTCGTTCTCATGCCAAAACCGGGGAAAGACCTAGTCGATTGCAGGGCTTACAGGCCGATTAGTATACTCCCAGCGCTAAGCAAAGCCTGGGAGTATGCTATTAAGGCCCTGTTGGAGATAGAGCTAGGGCAGGACCCGTTCCACCCCAAACAATACGGGTTTAGGCGTGGGGTAGGCACGGTGGACGCGACTCGCGAGGTAGCCAGTTTCGCCGAAAATTGTAGGGCTAAAAATAGAACGTGCGTGTTGGTAGCTCTGGACGTAAAGAACGCGTTCAATGCGCTAAGGTGGGAAAAAATACACCAGGAGCTCGAAAAGAGAAGCGTGTCACCCACCCTGAGGGGTATTCTGAGAGAATACCTCAGGGAAAGAAGGGCAGCCATCTATGCAGACGATGGGGTAGTTGAGGTGAACATCACCGCGGGAGTCCCACAGGGATCCGTGTTAGGCCCGTTCCTCTGGAACATCGTGTATGACGGCGTCCTGGAGAGCGTAAATAAGCTACAGAACATCGTGGCTGTTGCCTACGCGGACGACCTCGCGGTCCTTTTTTCGGCAAGAAACCTGAAGACCCTCCCGCTGCTAATTGAGACAGCTATGGAGAGAATCAGGACGTGGTTCTTGGAAACCGGCCTGACAATTGCGACAGAAAAAACAGAGGTAATATTCCTTAGAGGTAATATGAAAGAAACGGTGAAGGATATGGATATTCTGGGAGCTAAAGTCTCTATAGGTAAGAGACTAAAGTACCTAGGGGTTCTTATGGACGGAAGGAGGAGTTTCTGGCCGCACCTAAGTGATGTCGTGGAGAGAGCGGGCAGAATGGTGGGGGCATTGGGGTCACTCCTCCCGAGCACCAGGGGACCCGCCAGACAGGCCAGAAGGCTATACTACACGGTGTGGGAGTCCGTGGTGTTATACGCATGCCCCACTTGGGCTCCGGCGATGGAGGTAGCGGTTAGGAGAAAAATCGTGAGAAGGGCACAGCGGACGGCCCTGATACGCACCACAACCGCCTACCGGACGGTCTCGCACATGGCCCTGTGTGTCCTTGCGGGGAGACTACCCACCGACATAATGGCCAAAATGTGGGGAGAAGTCTTCTGCGAGAAGGAGAGAGATAGAGGGGACCCGGCTATAAACGACAACCGCAAGATCCTGGCCTCCAGAGAAGCGGCCCATAAAAAAGCTGCCCTCGAAAGGGCAAATGCCGAGTGGCAAAGGGAATGGAATAGTGTTGGGGAGTCCTGCTGGACTAGGGTGTTAGTCGGCTCAGTAGTGACCTTTACGAGCACCACCAACAGTTCGAACCCCCATACTGTCGACTATCACCTGACGCAGATCCTCACAGGCCATGGGGCCTTCCACGCCTATAAAAAACGCATAGGCAAGGTAACAGAGGAGAGCTGCCTAAATTGTAAAGAGGACCTCAAGGACGACGCCGAGCACGTCATCTTCGTATGTACGGCGTACGAGAGGGAGCGCGAGGCCCTAAAGAGCGTGGTGGGGGAGGGTTTGAATAAAACAAACCTGATAGAGAAGGCCACCAAGAGCGAGAGAGCCTGGAATGCCCTTAAGGAATTCGCCAGGTCTGTAATGAGGGATAAGGAGGAAAAAGAGAGGGCGATAGAAAAGAGAATAAGGGAGGAGCGGATGAGGGCCAAGAGGGAAGAGGCCGATAGGGCCAGAAGGGAAAGGGCTCGGCTCGCGAGAAAGAGGAAGAGGACGGGTGCGGATGATGCGGGACCCAACACAAAGAAGAAAAGAAAAAGAAGAGCTCCGTCCCTGAGACAAGGAGTTCGGAAGGCATGAGCATGAGGAGCGGTGGGGACCTCTCCCCCACAATGGACTAGCCCACAGGGGGCTTAACATACCGACGTAGTAACTTATATTAATTTATAATATATTATTTATTAACTTGCGCCGTCATAATTCACTGGTGGACTAAGATATTTATTTATTTATTTATTTATTTATTTTAAGTATTACTTATTTATTTATTTATTTATCTATTTTTACCATATGACGAGGAATGACTGAGAGACCCAAAGAAAAAGAAAAAAAAAGATGTTTTAATACCTTGACACGTAATGTCCAGTGTAATTTTAACCTTTCTTTTTATTTTATTATATATAATGTTATGACGGTCAATATAAGGAGGCCGGTGGCCCCTGGCATAGCGGCATCGCGGCAGCCCCAGCGATGCCATGGCAGCAAAAAGGCTACCACAATGTATTGCAAGGGGAGAACCCCGGAAAAAAAAATATAGGGCCCAAGAGGAGGAGACGTGAACAACAAAGACACCGGAAGAAGGTGGATCACCGCAGAACAGCAGGCTAAAGGGAAGTAGTCTCGCCCAGTTCCCCTGCAGCCAAGGTGTAACTGAGAAGAGAGCCCTTAGGAGGGGGTTTTTAGCGGGTATACCCATTAGGGGTGAGTCCCGCATAACCCAGAGACTCGCGCTCTGGGTATGCATTAAGCATTTTCCCCCTCCCCGCAAAAAAAAAAAAAAAAAAAAAAAAGGAGGTTACTCTGCGTAAATATACTTGAAATTGACTATAACTACTTGGATGAACTGAATTTGTGTAGTTTTATTTGAAACCGAGTTCGATATTTTTCGATTTTGATAACATTTTTAAATTGGAATAGCTGAATTTGTGCAAATTTAGTTGAAATTACCATCTATTTTTTAGGATTTGGTTAAAAAATTCAGTTCTCGGAGGTGAATTTATGTAAGTCGATTGAAATTGTCTTGTATGTTTATGGATTCTCATAATATTATCGTTAAGAGGAGCTGAATTTGTGTATTTATATTCGATTTCTTTGGATTTTGATGAAATTTTTAGTTCTAGGAGGTTACTCTGCGTAAATATACTTGAAATTGACTATAACTACTTGGATGAACTGAATTTGTGTAGTTTTATTTGAAACCGAGTTCGATATTTTTCGATTTTGATAACATTTTTAAATTGGAATAGCTGAATTTGTGCAAATTTAGTTGAAATTACCATCTATTTTTTAGGATTTGGTTAAAAAATTCAGTTCTCGGAGGTGAATTTATGTAAGTCGATTGAAATTGTCTTGTATGTTTATGGATTCTCATAATATTATCGTTAAGAGGAGCTGAATTTGTGTATTTATATTCGATTTCTTTGGATTTTGATGAAATTTTTAGTTCTAGGAGGTTACTCTGCGTAAATATACTTGAAATTGACTATAACTACTTGGATGAACTGAATTTGTGTAGTTTTATTTGAAACCGAGTTCGATATTTTTCGATTTTGATAACATTTTTAAATTGGAATAGCTGAATTTGTGCAAATTTAGTTGAAATTACCATCTATTTTTTAGGATTTGGTTAAAAAATTCAGTTCTCGGAGGTGAATTTATGTAAGTCGATTGAAATTGTCTTGTATGTTTATGGATTCTCATAATATTATCGTTAAGAGGAGCTGAATTTGTGTATTTATATTCGATTTCTTTGGATTTTGATGAAATTTTTAGTTCTAGGAGGTTACTCTGCGTAAATATACTTGAAATTGACTATAACTACTTGGATGAACTGAATTTGTGTAGTTTTATTTGAAACCGAGTTCGATATTTTTCGATTTTGATAACATTTTTAAATTGGAATAGCTGAATTTGTGCAAATTTAGTTGAAATTACCATCTATTTTTTAGGATTTGGTTAAAAAATTCAGTTCTCGGAGGTGAATTTATGTAAGTCGATTGAAATTGTCTTGTATGTTTATGGATTCTCATAATATTATCGTTAAGAGGAGCTGAATTTGTGTATTTATATTCGATTTCTTTGGATTTTGATGAAATTTTTAGTTCTAGGAGGTTACTCTGCGTAAATATACTTGAAATTGACTATAACTACTTGGATGAACTGAATTTGTGTAGTTTTATTTGAAACCGAGTTCGATATTTTTCGATTTTGATAACATTTTTAAATTGGAATAGCTGAATTTGTGCAAATTTAGTTGAAATTACCATCTATTTTTTAGGATTTGGTTAAAAAATTCAGTTCTCGGAGGTGAATTTATGTAAGTCGATTGAAATTGTCTTGTATGTTTATGGATTCTCATAATATTATCGTTAAGAGGAGCTGAATTTGTGTATTTATATTCGATTTCTTTGGATTTTGATGAAATTTTTAGTTCTAGGAGGTTACTCTGCGTAAATATACTTGAAATTGACTATAACTACTTGGATGAACTGAATTTGTGTAGTTTTATTTGAAACCGAGTTCGATATTTTTCGATTTTGATAACATTTTTAAATTGGAATAGCTGAATTTGTGCAAATTTAGTTGAAATTACCATCTATTTTTTAGGATTTGGTTAAAAAATTCAGTTCTCGGAGGTGAATTTATGTAAGTCGATTGAAATTGTCTTGTATGTTTATGGATTCTCATAATATTATCGTTAAGAGGAGCTGAATTTGTGTATTTATATTCGATTTCTTTGGATTTTGATGAAATTTTTAGTTCTAGGAGGTTACTCTGCGTAAATATACTTGAAATTGACTATAACTACTTGGATGAACTGAATTTGTGTAGTTTTATTTGAAACCGAGTTCGATATTTTTCGATTTTGATAACATTTTTAAATTGGAATAGCTGAATTTGTGCAAATTTAGTTGAAATTACCATCTATTTTTTAGGATTTGGTTAAAAAATTCAGTTCTCGGAGGTGAATTTATGTAAGTCGATTGAAATTGTCTTGTATGTTTATGGATTCTCATAATATTATCGTTAAGAGGAGCTGAATTTGTGTATTTATATTCGATTTCTTTGGATTTTGATGAAATTTTTAGTTCTAGGAGGTTACTCTGCGTAAATATACTTGAAATTGACTATAACTACTTGGATGAACTGAATTTGTGTAGTTTTATTTGAAACCGAGTTCGATATTTTTCGATTTTGATAACATTTTTAAATTGGAATAGCTGAATTTGTGCAAATTTAGTTGAAATTACCATCTATTTTTTAGGATTTGGTTAAAAAATTCAGTTCTCGGAGGTGAATTTATGTAAGTCGATTGAAATTGTCTTGTATGTTTATGGATTCTCATAATATTATCGTTAAGAGGAGCTGAATTTGTGTATTTATATTCGATTTCTTTGGATTTTGATGAAATTTTTAGTTCTAGGAGGTTACTCTGCGTAAATATACTTGAAATTGACTATAACTACTTGGATGAACTGAATTTGTGTAGTTTTATTTGAAACCGAGTTCGATATTTTTCGATTTTGATAACATTTTTAAATTGGAATAGCTGAATTTGTGCAAATTTAGTTGAAATTACCATCTATTTTTTAGGATTTGGTTAAAAAATTCAGTTCTCGGAGGTGAATTTATGTAAGTCGATTGAAATTGTCTTGTATGTTTATGGATTCTCATAATATTATCGTTAAGAGGAGCTGAATTTGTGTATTTATATTCGATTTCTTTGGATTTTGATGAAATTTTTAGTTCTAGGAGGTTACTCTGCGTAAATATACTTGAAATTGACTATAACTACTTGGATGAACTGAATTTGTGTAGTTTTATTTGAAACCGAGTTCGATATTTTTCGATTTTGATAACATTTTTAAATTGGAATAGCTGAATTTGTGCAAATTTAGTTGAAATTACCATCTATTTTTTAGGATTTGGTTAAAAAATTCAGTTCTCGGAGGTGAATTTATGTAAGTCGATTGAAATTGTCTTGTATGTTTATGGATTCTCATAATATTATCGTTAAGAGGAGCTGAATTTGTGTATTTATATTCGATTTCTTTGGATTTTGATGAAATTTTTAGTTCTAGGAGGTTACTCTGCGTAAATATACTTGAAATTGACTATAACTACTTGGATGAACTGAATTTGTGTAGTTTTATTTGAAACCGAGTTCGATATTTTTCGATTTTGATAACATTTTTAAATTGGAATAGCTGAATTTGTGCAAATTTAGTTGAAATTACCATCTATTTTTTAGGATTTGGTTAAAAAATTCAGTTCTCGGAGGTGAATTTATGTAAGTCGATTGAAATTGTCTTGTATGTTTATGGATTCTCATAATATTATCGTTAAGAGGAGCTGAATTTGTGTATTTATATTCGATTTCTTTGGATTTTGATGAAATTTTTAGTTCTAGGAGGTTACTCTGCGTAAATATACTTGAAATTGACTATAACTACTTGGATGAACTGAATTTGTGTAGTTTTATTTGAAACCGAGTTCGATATTTTTCGATTTTGATAACATTTTTAAATTGGAATAGCTGAATTTGTGCAAATTTAGTTGAAATTACCATCTATTTTTTAGGATTTGGTTAAAAAATTCAGTTCTCGGAGGTGAATTTATGTAAGTCGATTGAAATTGTCTTGTATGTTTATGGATTCTCATAATATTATCGTTAAGAGGAGCTGAATTTGTGTATTTATATTCGATTTCTTTGGATTTTGATGAAATTTTTAGTTCTAGGAGGTTACTCTGCGTAAATATACTTGAAATTGACTATAACTACTTGGATGAACTGAATTTGTGTAGTTTTATTTGAAACCGAGTTCGATATTTTTCGATTTTGATAACATTTTTAAATTGGAATAGCTGAATTTGTGCAAATTTAGTTGAAATTACCATCTATTTTTTAGGATTTGGTTAAAAAATTCAGTTCTCGGAGGTGAATTTATGTAAGTCGATTGAAATTGTCTTGTATGTTTATGGATTCTCATAATATTATCGTTAAGAGGAGCTGAATTTGTGTATTTATATTCGATTTCTTTGGATTTTGATGAAATTTTTAGTTCTAGGAGGTTACTCTGCGTAAATATACTTGAAATTGACTATAACTACTTGGATGAACTGAATTTGTGTAGTTTTATTTGAAACCGAGTTCGATATTTTTCGATTTTGATAACATTTTTAAATTGGAATAGCTGAATTTGTGCAAATTTAGTTGAAATTACCATCTATTTTTTAGGATTTGGTTAAAAAATTCAGTTCTCGGAGGTGAATTTATGTAAGTCGATTGAAATTGTCTTGTATGTTTATGGATTCTCATAATATTATCGTTAAGAGGAGCTGAATTTGTGTATTTATATTCGATTTCTTTGGATTTTGATGAAATTTTTAGTTCTAGGAGGTTACTCTGCGTAAATATACTTGAAATTGACTATAACTACTTGGATGAACTGAATTTGTGTAGTTTTATTTGAAACCGAGTTCGATATTTTTCGATTTTGATAACATTTTTAAATTGGAATAGCTGAATTTGTGCAAATTTAGTTGAAATTACCATCTATTTTTTAGGATTTGGTTAAAAAATTCAGTTCTCGGAGGTGAATTTATGTAAGTCGATTGAAATTGTCTTGTATGTTTATGGATTCTCATAATATTATCGTTAAGAGGAGCTGAATTTGTGTATTTATATTCGATTTCTTTGGATTTTGATGAAATTTTTAGTTCTAGGAGGTTACTCTGCGTAAATATACTTGAAATTGACTATAACTACTTGGATGAACTGAATTTGTGTAGTTTTATTTGAAACCGAGTTCGATATTTTTCGATTTTGATAACATTTTTAAATTGGAATAGCTGAATTTGTGCAAATTTAGTTGAAATTACCATCTATTTTTTAGGATTTGGTTAAAAAATTCAGTTCTCGGAGGTGAATTTATGTAAGTCGATTGAAATTGTCTTGTATGTTTATGGATTCTCATAATATTATCGTTAAGAGGAGCTGAATTTGTGTATTTATATTCGATTTCTTTGGATTTTGATGAAATTTTTAGTTCTAGGAGGTTACTCTGCGTAAATATACTTGAAATTGACTATAACTACTTGGATGAACTGAATTTGTGTAGTTTTATTTGAAACCGAGTTCGATATTTTTCGATTTTGATAACATTTTTAAATTGGAATAGCTGAATTTGTGCAAATTTAGTTGAAATTACCATCTATTTTTTAGGATTTGGTTAAAAAATTCAGTTCTCGGAGGTGAATTTATGTAAGTCGATTGAAATTGTCTTGTATGTTTATGGATTCTCATAATATTATCGTTAAGAGGAGCTGAATTTGTGTATTTATATTCGATTTCTTTGGATTTTGATGAAATTTTTAGTTCTAGGAGGTTACTCTGCGTAAATATACTTGAAATTGACTATAACTACTTGGATGAACTGAATTTGTGTAGTTTTATTTGAAACCGAGTTCGATATTTTTCGATTTTGATAACATTTTTAAATTGGAATAGCTGAATTTGTGCAAATTTAGTTGAAATTACCATCTATTTTTTAGGATTTGGTTAAAAAATTCAGTTCTCGGAGGTGAATTTATGTAAGTCGATTGAAATTGTCTTGTATGTTTATGGATTCTCATAATATTATCGTTAAGAGGAGCTGAATTTGTGTATTTATATTCGATTTCTTTGGATTTTGATGAAATTTTTAGTTCTAGGAGGTTACTCTGCGTAAATATACTTGAAATTGACTATAACTACTTGGATGAACTGAATTTGTGTAGTTTTATTTGAAACCGAGTTCGATATTTTTCGATTTTGATAACATTTTGTAAATTGGAATAGCTGAATTTGTGCAAATTTAGTTGAAATTACCATCTATTTTTTAGGATTTGGTTAAAAAATTCAGTTCTCGGAGGTGAATTTATGTAAGTCGATTGAAATTGTCTTGTATGTTTATGGATTCTCATAATATTATCGTTAAGAGGAGCTGAATTTGTGTATTTATATTCGATTTCTTTGGATTTTGATGAAATTTTTAGTTCTAGGAGGTTACTCTGCGTAAATATACTTGAAATTGACTATAACTACTTGGATGAACTGAATTTGTGTAGTTTTATTTGAAACCGAGTTCGATATTTTTCGATTTTGATAACATTTTTAAATTGGAATAGCTGAATTTGTGCAAATTTAGTTGAAATTACCATCTATTTTTTAGGATTTGGTTAAAAAATTCAGTTCTCGGAGGTGAATTTATGTAAGTCGATTGAAATTGTCTTGTATGTTTATGGATTCTCATAATATTATCGTTAAGAGGAGCTGAATTTGTGTATTTATATTCGATTTCTTTGGATTTTGATGAAATTTTTAGTTCTAGGAGGTTACTCTGCGTAAATATACTTGAAATTGACTATAACTACTTGGATGAACTGAATTTGTGTAGTTTTATTTGAAACCGAGTTCGATATTTTTCGATTTTGATAACATTTTTAAATTGGAATAGCTGAATTTGTGCAAATTTAGTTGAAATTACCATCTATTTTTTAGGATTTGGTTAAAAAATTCAGTTCTCGGAGGTGAATTTATGTAAGTCGATTGAAATTGTCTTGTATGTTTATGGATTCTCATAATATTATCGTTAAGAGGAGCTGAATTTGTGTATTTATATTCGATTTCTTTGGATTTTGATGAAATTTTTAGTTCTAGGAGGTTACTCTGCGTAAATATACTTGAAATTGACTATAACTACTTGGATGAACTGAATTTGTGTAGTTTTATTTGAAACCGAGTTCGATATTTTTCGATTTTGATAACATTTTTAAATTGGAATAGCTGAATTTGTGCAAATTTAGTTGAAATTACCATCTATTTTTTAGGATTTGGTTAAAAAATTCAGTTCTCGGAGGTGAATTTATGTAAGTCGATTGAAATTGTCTTGTATGTTTATGGATTCTCATAATATTATCGTTAAGAGGAGCTGAATTTGTGTATTTATATTCGATTTCTTTGGATTTTGATGAAATTTTTAGTTCTAGGAGGTTACTCTGCGTAAATATACTTGAAATTGACTATAACTACTTGGATGAACTGAATTTGTGTAGTTTTATTTGAAACCGAGTTCGATATTTTTCGATTTTGATAACATTTTTAAATTGGAATAGCTGAATTTGTGCAAATTTAGTTGAAATTACCATCTATTTTTTAGGATTTGGTTAAAAAATTCAGTTCTCGGAGGTGAATTTATGTAAGTCGATTGAAATTGTCTTGTATGTTTATGGATTCTCATAATATTATCGTTAAGAGGAGCTGAATTTGTGTATTTATATTCGATTTCTTTGGATTTTGATGAAATTTTTAGTTCTAGGAGGTTACTCTGCGTAAATATACTTGAAATTGACTATAACTACTTGGATGAACTGAATTTGTGTAGTTTTATTTGAAACCGAGTTCGATATTTTTCGATTTTGATAACATTTTTAAATTGGAATAGCTGAATTTGTGCAAATTTAGTTGAAATTACCATCTATTTTTTAGGATTTGGTTAAAAAATTCAGTTCTCGGAGGTGAATTTATGTAAGTCGATTGAAATTGTCTTGTATGTTTATGGATTCTCATAATATTATCGTTAAGAGGAGCTGAATTTGTGTATTTATATTCGATTTCTTTGGATTTTGATGAAATTTTTAGTTCTAGGAGGTTACTCTGCGTAAATATACTTGAAATTGACTATAACTACTTGGATGAACTGAATTTGTGTAGTTTTATTTGAAACCGAGTTCGATATTTTTCGATTTTGATAACATTTTTAAATTGGAATAGCTGAATTTGTGCAAATTTAGTTGAAATTACCATCTATTTTTTAGGATTTGGTTAAAAAATTCAGTTCTCGGAGGTGAATTTATGTAAGTCGATTGAAATTGTCTTGTATGTTTATGGATTCTCATAATATTATCGTTAAGAGGAGCTGAATTTGTGTATTTATATTCGATTTCTTTGGATTTTGATGAAATTTTTAGTTCTAGGAGGTTACTCTGCGTAAATATACTTGAAATTGACTATAACTACTTGGATGAACTGAATTTGTGTAGTTTTATTTGAAACCGAGTTCGATATTTTTCGATTTTGATAACATTTTTAAATTGGAATAGCTGAATTTGTGCAAATTTAGTTGAAATTACCATCTATTTTTTAGGATTTGGTTAAAAAATTCAGTTCTCGGAGGTGAATTTATGTAAGTCGATTGAAATTGTCTTGTATGTTTATGGATTCTCATAATATTATCGTTAAGAGGAGCTGAATTTGTGTATTTATATTCGATTTCTTTGGATTTTGATGAAATTTTTAGTTCTAGGAGGTTACTCTGCGTAAATATACTTGAAATTGACTATAACTACTTGGATGAACTGAATTTGTGTAGTTTTATTTGAAACCGAGTTCGATATTTTTCGATTTTGATAACATTTTTAAATTGGAATAGCTGAATTTGTGCAAATTTAGTTGAAATTACCATCTATTTTTTAGGATTTGGTTAAAAAATTCAGTTCTCGGAGGTGAATTTATGTAAGTCGATTGAAATTGTCTTGTATGTTTATGGATTCTCATAATATTATCGTTAAGAGGAGCTGAATTTGTGTATTTATATTCGATTTCTTTGGATTTTGATGAAATTTTTAGTTCTAGGAGGTTACTCTGCGTAAATATACTTGAAATTGACTATAACTACTTGGATGAACTGAATTTGTGTAGTTTTATTTGAAACCGAGTTCGATATTTTTCGATTTTGATAACATTTTTAAATTGGAATAGCTGAATTTGTGCAAATTTAGTTGAAATTACCATCTATTTTTTAGGATTTGGTTAAAAAATTCAGTTCTCGGAGGTGAATTTATGTAAGTCGATTGAAATTGTCTTGTATGTTTATGGATTCTCATAATATTATCGTTAAGAGGAGCTGAATTTGTGTATTTATATTCGATTTCTTTGGATTTTGATGAAATTTTTAGTTCTAGGAGGTTACTCTGCGTAAATATACTTGAAATTGACTATAACTACTTGGATGAACTGAATTTGTGTAGTTTTATTTGAAACCGAGTTCGATATTTTTCGATTTTGATAACATTTTTAAATTGGAATAGCTGAATTTGTGCAAATTTAGTTGAAATTACCATCTATTTTTTAGGATTTGGTTAAAAAATTCAGTTCTCGGAGGTGAATTTATGTAAGTCGATTGAAATTGTCTTGTATGTTTATGGATTCTCATAATATTATCGTTAAGAGGAGCTGAATTTGTGTATTTATATTCGATTTCTTTGGATTTTGATGAAATTTTTAGTTCTAGGAGGTTACTCTGCGTAAATATACTTGAAATTGACTATAACTACTTGGATGAACTGAATTTGTGTAGTTTTATTTGAAACCGAGTTCGATATTTTTCGATTTTGATAACATTTTTAAATTGGAATAGCTGAATTTGTGCAAATTTAGTTGAAATTACCATCTATTTTTTAGGATTTGGTTAAAAAATTCAGTTCTCGGAGGTGAATTTATGTAAGTCGATTGAAATTGTCTTGTATGTTTATGGATTCTCATAATATTATCGTTAAGAGGAGCTGAATTTGTGTATTTATATTCGATTTCTTTGGATTTTGATGAAATTTTTAGTTCTAGGAGGTTACTCTGCGTAAATATACTTGAAATTGACTATAACTACTTGGATGAACTGAATTTGTGTAGTTTTATTTGAAACCGAGTTCGATATTTTTCGATTTTGATAACATTTTTAAATTGGAATAGCTGAATTTGTGCAAATTTAGTTGAAATTACCATCTATTTTTTAGGATTTGGTTAAAAAATTCAGTTCTCGGAGGTGAATTTATGTAAGTCGATTGAAATTGTCTTGTATGTTTATGGATTCTCATAATATTATCGTTAAGAGGAGCTGAATTTGTGTATTTATATTCGATTTCTTTGGATTTTGATGAAATTTTTAGTTCTAGGAGGTTACTCTGCGTAAATATACTTGAAATTGACTATAACTACTTGGATGAACTGAATTTGTGTAGTTTTATTTGAAACCGAGTTCGATATTTTTCGATTTTGATAACATTTTTAAATTGGAATAGCTGAATTTGTGCAAATTTAGTTGAAATTACCATCTATTTTTTAGGATTTGGTTAAAAAATTCAGTTCTCGGAGGTGAATTTATGTAAGTCGATTGAAATTGTCTTGTATGTTTATGGATTCTCATAATATTATCGTTAAGAGGAGCTGAATTTGTGTATTTATATTCGATTTCTTTGGATTTTGATGAAATTTTTAGTTCTAGGAGGTTACTCTGCGTAAATATACTTGAAATTGACTATAACTACTTGGATGAACTGAATTTGTGTAGTTTTATTTGAAACCGAGTTCGATATTTTTCGATTTTGATAACATTTTTAAATTGGAATAGCTGAATTTGTGCAAATTTAGTTGAAATTACCATCTATTTTTTAGGATTTGGTTAAAAAATTCAGTTCTCGGAGGTGAATTTATGTAAGTCGATTGAAATTGTCTTGTATGTTTATGGATTCTCATAATATTATCGTTAAGAGGAGCTGAATTTGTGTATTTATATTCGATTTCTTTGGATTTTGATGAAATTTTTAGTTCTAGGAGGTTACTCTGCGTAAATATACTTGAAATTGACTATAACTACTTGGATGAACTGAATTTGTGTAGTTTTATTTGAAACCGAGTTCGATATTTTTCGATTTTGATAACATTTTTAAATTGGAATAGCTGAATTTGTGCAAATTTAGTTGAAATTACCATCTATTTTTTAGGATTTGGTTAAAAAATTCAGTTCTCGGAGGTGAATTTATGTAAGTCGATTGAAATTGTCTTGTATGTTTATGGATTCTCATAATATTATCGTTAAGAGGAGCTGAATTTGTGTATTTATATTCGATTTCTTTGGATTTTGATGAAATTTTTAGTTCTAGGAGGTTACTCTGCGTAAATATACTTGAAATTGACTATAACTACTTGGATGAACTGAATTTGTGTAGTTTTATTTGAAACCGAGTTCGATATTTTTCGATTTTGATAACATTTTTAAATTGGAATAGCTGAATTTGTGCAAATTTAGTTGAAATTACCATCTATTTTTTAGGATTTGGTTAAAAAATTCAGTTCTCGGAGGTGAATTTATGTAAGTCGATTGAAATTGTCTTGTATGTTTATGGATTCTCATAATATTATCGTTAAGAGGAGCTGAATTTGTGTATTTATATTCGATTTCTTTGGATTTTGATGAAATTTTTAGTTCTAGGAGGTTACTCTGCGTAAATATACTTGAAATTGACTATAACTACTTGGATGAACTGAATTTGTGTAGTTTTATTTGAAACCGAGTTCGATATTTTTCGATTTTGATAACATTTTTAAATTGGAATAGCTGAATTTGTGCAAATTTAGTTGAAATTACCATCTATTTTTTAGGATTTGGTTAAAAAATTCAGTTCTCGGAGGTGAATTTATGTAAGTCGATTGAAATTGTCTTGTATGTTTATGGATTCTCATAATATTATCGTTAAGAGGAGCTGAATTTGTGTATTTATATTCGATTTCTTTGGATTTTGATGAAATTTTTAGTTCTAGGAGGTTACTCTGCGTAAATATACTTGAAATTGACTATAACTACTTGGATGAACTGAATTTGTGTAGTTTTATTTGAAACCGAGTTCGATATTTTTCGATTTTGATAACATTTTTAAATTGGAATAGCTGAATTTGTGCAAATTTAGTTGAAATTACCATCTATTTTTTAGGATTTGGTTAAAAAATTCAGTTCTCGGAGGTGAATTTATGTAAGTCGATTGAAATTGTCTTGTATGTTTATGGATTCTCATAATATTATCGTTAAGAGGAGCTGAATTTGTGTATTTATATTCGATTTCTTTGGATTTTGATGAAATTTTTAGTTCTAGGAGGTTACTCTGCGTAAATATACTTGAAATTGACTATAACTACTTGGATGAACTGAATTTGTGTAGTTTTATTTGAAACCGAGTTCGATATTTTTCGATTTTGATAACATTTTTAAATTGGAATAGCTGAATTTGTGCAAATTTAGTTGAAATTACCATCTATTTTTTAGGATTTGGTTAAAAAATTCAGTTCTCGGAGGTGAATTTATGTAAGTCGATTGAAATTGTCTTGTATGTTTATGGATTCTCATAATATTATCGTTAAGAGGAGCTGAATTTGTGTATTTATATTCGATTTCTTTGGATTTTGATGAAATTTTTAGTTCTAGGAGGTTACTCTGCGTAAATATACTTGAAATTGACTATAACTAC
This sequence comes from Andrena flavipes, assembly GCA_963971345.1. Lineage (NCBI taxonomy): Eukaryota > Metazoa > Arthropoda > Insecta > Hymenoptera > Andrenidae > Andrena > Andrena flavipes. The sequence continues at coordinate 31,860,533 of OZ020479.1, forward strand.
TTGGATGAACTGAATTTGTGTAGTTTTATTTGAAACCGAGTTCGATATTTTTCGATTTTGATAACATTTTTAAATTGGAATAGCTGAATTTGTGCAAATTTAGTTGAAATTACCATCTATTTTTTAGGATTTGGTTAAAAAATTCAGTTCTCGGAGGTGAATTTATGTAAGTCGATTGAAATTGTCTTGTATGTTTATGGATTCTCATAATATTATCGTTAAGAGGAGCTGAATTTGTGTATTTATATTCGATTTCTTTGGATTTTGATGAAATTTTTAGTTCTAGGAGGTTACTCTGCGTAAATATACTTGAAATTGACTATAACTACTTGGATGAACTGAATTTGTGTAGTTTTATTTGAAACCGAGTTCGATATTTTTCGATTTTGATAACATTTTTAAATTGGAATAGCTGAATTTGTGCAAATTTAGTTGAAATTACCATCTATTTTTTAGGATTTGGTTAAAAAATTCAGTTCTCGGAGGTGAATTTATGTAAGTCGATTGAAATTGTCTTGTATGTTTATGGATTCTCATAATATTATCGTTAAGAGGAGCTGAATTTGTGTATTTATATTCGATTTCTTTGGATTTTGATGAAATTTTTAGTTCTAGGAGGTTACTCTGCGTAAATATACTTGAAATTGACTATAACTACTTGGATGAACTGAATTTGTGTAGTTTTATTTGAAACCGAGTTCGATATTTTTCGATTTTGATAACATTTTTAAATTGGAATAGCTGAATTTGTGCAAATTTAGTTGAAATTACCATCTATTTTTTAGGATTTGGTTAAAAAATTCAGTTCTCGGAGGTGAATTTATGTAAGTCGATTGAAATTGTCTTGTATGTTTATGGATTCTCATAATATTATCGTTAAGAGGAGCTGAATTTGTGTATTTATATTCGATTTCTTTGGATTTTGATGAAATTTTTAGTTCTAGGAGGTTACTCTGCGTAAATATACTTGAAATTGACTATAACTACTTGGATGAACTGAATTTGTGTAGTTTTATTTGAAACCGAGTTCGATATTTTTCGATTTTGATAACATTTTTAAATTGGAATAGCTGAATTTGTGCAAATTTAGTTGAAATTACCATCTATTTTTTAGGATTTGGTTAAAAAATTCAGTTCTCGGAGGTGAATTTATGTAAGTCGATTGAAATTGTCTTGTATGTTTATGGATTCTCATAATATTATCGTTAAGAGGAGCTGAATTTGTGTATTTATATTCGATTTCTTTGGATTTTGATGAAATTTTTAGTTCTAGGAGGTTACTCTGCGTAAATATACTTGAAATTGACTATAACTACTTGGATGAACTGAATTTGTGTAGTTTTATTTGAAACCGAGTTCGATATTTTTCGATTTTGATAACATTTTTAAATTGGAATAGCTGAATTTGTGCAAATTTAGTTGAAATTACCATCTATTTTTTAGGATTTGGTTAAAAAATTCAGTTCTCGGAGGTGAATTTATGTAAGTCGATTGAAATTGTCTTGTATGTTTATGGATTCTCATAATATTATCGTTAAGAGGAGCTGAATTTGTGTATTTATATTCGATTTCTTTGGATTTTGATGAAATTTTTAGTTCTAGGAGGTTACTCTGCGTAAATATACTTGAAATTGACTATAACTACTTGGATGAACTGAATTTGTGTAGTTTTATTTGAAACCGAGTTCGATATTTTTCGATTTTGATAACATTTTTAAATTGGAATAGCTGAATTTGTGCAAATTTAGTTGAAATTACCATCTATTTTTTAGGATTTGGTTAAAAAATTCAGTTCTCGGAGGTGAATTTATGTAAGTCGATTGAAATTGTCTTGTATGTTTATGGATTCTCATAATATTATCGTTAAGAGGAGCTGAATTTGTGTATTTATATTCGATTTCTTTGGATTTTGATGAAATTTTTAGTTCTAGGAGGTTACTCTGCGTAAATATACTTGAAATTGACTATAACTACTTGGATGAACTGAATTTGTGTAGTTTTATTTGAAACCGAGTTCGATATTTTTCGATTTTGATAACATTTTTAAATTGGAATAGCTGAATTTGTGCAAATTTAGTTGAAATTACCATCTATTTTTTAGGATTTGGTTAAAAAATTCAGTTCTCGGAGGTGAATTTATGTAAGTCGATTGAAATTGTCTTGTATGTTTATGGATTCTCATAATATTATCGTTAAGAGGAGCTGAATTTGTGTATTTATATTCGATTTCTTTGGATTTTGATGAAATTTTTAGTTCTAGGAGGTTACTCTGCGTAAATATACTTGAAATTGACTATAACTACTTGGATGAACTGAATTTGTGTAGTTTTATTTGAAACCGAGTTCGATATTTTTCGATTTTGATAACATTTTTAAATTGGAATAGCTGAATTTGTGCAAATTTAGTTGAAATTACCATCTATTTTTTAGGATTTGGTTAAAAAATTCAGTTCTCGGAGGTGAATTTATGTAAGTCGATTGAAATTGTCTTGTATGTTTATGGATTCTCATAATATTATCGTTAAGAGGAGCTGAATTTGTGTATTTATATTCGATTTCTTTGGATTTTGATGAAATTTTTAGTTCTAGGAGGTTACTCTGCGTAAATATACTTGAAATTGACTATAACTACTTGGATGAACTGAATTTGTGTAGTTTTATTTGAAACCGAGTTCGATATTTTTCGATTTTGATAACATTTTTAAATTGGAATAGCTGAATTTGTGCAAATTTAGTTGAAATTACCATCTATTTTTTAGGATTTGGTTAAAAAATTCAGTTCTCGGAGGTGAATTTATGTAAGTCGATTGAAATTGTCTTGTATGTTTATGGATTCTCATAATATTATCGTTAAGAGGAGCTGAATTTGTGTATTTATATTCGATTTCTTTGGATTTTGATGAAATTTTTAGTTCTAGGAGGTTACTCTGCGTAAATATACTTGAAATTGACTATAACTACTTGGATGAACTGAATTTGTGTAGTTTTATTTGAAACCGAGTTCGATATTTTTCGATTTTGATAACATTTTTAAATTGGAATAGCTGAATTTGTGCAAATTTAGTTGAAATTACCATCTATTTTTTAGGATTTGGTTAAAAAATTCAGTTCTCGGAGGTGAATTTATGTAAGTCGATTGAAATTGTCTTGTATGTTTATGGATTCTCATAATATTATCGTTAAGAGGAGCTGAATTTGTGTATTTATATTCGATTTCTTTGGATTTTGATGAAATTTTTAGTTCTAGGAGGTTACTCTGCGTAAATATACTTGAAATTGACTATAACTACTTGGATGAACTGAATTTGTGTAGTTTTATTTGAAACCGAGTTCGATATTTTTCGATTTTGATAACATTTTTAAATTGGAATAGCTGAATTTGTGCAAATTTAGTTGAAATTACCATCTATTTTTTAGGATTTGGTTAAAAAATTCAGTTCTCGGAGGTGAATTTATGTAAGTCGATTGAAATTGTCTTGTATGTTTATGGATTCTCATAATATTATCGTTAAGAGGAGCTGAATTTGTGTATTTATATTCGATTTCTTTGGATTTTGATGAAATTTTTAGTTCTAGGAGGTTACTCTGCGTAAATATACTTGAAATTGACTATAACTACTTGGATGAACTGAATTTGTGTAGTTTTATTTGAAACCGAGTTCGATATTTTTCGATTTTGATAACATTTTTAAATTGGAATAGCTGAATTTGTGCAAATTTAGTTGAAATTACCATCTATTTTTTAGGATTTGGTTAAAAAATTCAGTTCTCGGAGGTGAATTTATGTAAGTCGATTGAAATTGTCTTGTATGTTTATGGATTCTCATAATATTATCGTTAAGAGGAGCTGAATTTGTGTATTTATATTCGATTTCTTTGGATTTTGATGAAATTTTTAGTTCTAGGAGGTTACTCTGCGTAAATATACTTGAAATTGACTATAACTACTTGGATGAACTGAATTTGTGTAGTTTTATTTGAAACCGAGTTCGATATTTTTCGATTTTGATAACATTTTTAAATTGGAATAGCTGAATTTGTGCAAATTTAGTTGAAATTACCATCTATTTTTTAGGATTTGGTTAAAAAATTCAGTTCTCGGAGGTGAATTTATGTAAGTCGATTGAAATTGTCTTGTATGTTTATGGATTCTCATAATATTATCGTTAAGAGGAGCTGAATTTGTGTATTTATATTCGATTTCTTTGGATTTTGATGAAATTTTTAGTTCTAGGAGGTTACTCTGCGTAAATATACTTGAAATTGACTATAACTACTTGGATGAACTGAATTTGTGTAGTTTTATTTGAAACCGAGTTCGATATTTTTCGATTTTGATAACATTTTTAAATTGGAATAGCTGAATTTGTGCAAATTTAGTTGAAATTACCATCTATTTTTTAGGATTTGGTTAAAAAATTCAGTTCTCGGAGGTGAATTTATGTAAGTCGATTGAAATTGTCTTGTATGTTTATGGATTCTCATAATATTATCGTTAAGAGGAGCTGAATTTGTGTATTTATATTCGATTTCTTTGGATTTTGATGAAATTTTTAGTTCTAGGAGGTTACTCTGCGTAAATATACTTGAAATTGACTATAACTACTTGGATGAACTGAATTTGTGTAGTTTTATTTGAAACCGAGTTCGATATTTTTCGATTTTGATAACATTTTTAAATTGGAATAGCTGAATTTGTGCAAATTTAGTTGAAATTACCATCTATTTTTTAGGATTTGGTTAAAAAATTCAGTTCTCGGAGGTGAATTTATGTAAGTCGATTGAAATTGTCTTGTATGTTTATGGATTCTCATAATATTATCGTTAAGAGGAGCTGAATTTGTGTATTTATATTCGATTTCTTTGGATTTTGATGAAATTTTTAGTTCTAGGAGGTTACTCTGCGTAAATATACTTGAAATTGACTATAACTACTTGGATGAACTGAATTTGTGTAGTTTTATTTGAAACCGAGTTCGATATTTTTCGATTTTGATAACATTTTTAAATTGGAATAGCTGAATTTGTGCAAATTTAGTTGAAATTACCATCTATTTTTTAGGATTTGGTTAAAAAATTCAGTTCTCGGAGGTGAATTTATGTAAGTCGATTGAAATTGTCTTGTATGTTTATGGATTCTCATAATATTATCGTTAAGAGGAGCTGAATTTGTGTATTTATATTCGATTTCTTTGGATTTTGATGAAATTTTTAGTTCTAGGAGGTTACTCTGCGTAAATATACTTGAAATTGACTATAACTACTTGGATGAACTGAATTTGTGTAGTTTTATTTGAAACCGAGTTCGATATTTTTCGATTTTGATAACATTTTTAAATTGGAATAGCTGAATTTGTGCAAATTTAGTTGAAATTACCATCTATTTTTTAGGATTTGGTTAAAAAATTCAGTTCTCGGAGGTGAATTTATGTAAGTCGATTGAAATTGTCTTGTATGTTTATGGATTCTCATAATATTATCGTTAAGAGGAGCTGAATTTGTGTATTTATATTCGATTTCTTTGGATTTTGATGAAATTTTTAGTTCTAGGAGGTTACTCTGCGTAAATATACTTGAAATTGACTATAACTACTTGGATGAACTGAATTTGTGTAGTTTTATTTGAAACCGAGTTCGATATTTTTCGATTTTGATAACATTTTTAAATTGGAATAGCTGAATTTGTGCAAATTTAGTTGAAATTACCATCTATTTTTTAGGATTTGGTTAAAAAATTCAGTTCTCGGAGGTGAATTTATGTAAGTCGATTGAAATTGTCTTGTATGTTTATGGATTCTCATAATATTATCGTTAAGAGGAGCTGAATTTGTGTATTTATATTCGATTTCTTTGGATTTTGATGAAATTTTTAGTTCTAGGAGGTTACTCTGCGTAAATATACTTGAAATTGACTATAACTACTTGGATGAACTGAATTTGTGTAGTTTTATTTGAAACCGAGTTCGATATTTTTCGATTTTGATAACATTTTTAAATTGGAATAGCTGAATTTGTGCAAATTTAGTTGAAATTACCATCTATTTTTTAGGATTTGGTTAAAAAATTCAGTTCTCGGAGGTGAATTTATGTAAGTCGATTGAAATTGTCTTGTATGTTTATGGATTCTCATAATATTATCGTTAAGAGGAGCTGAATTTGTGTATTTATATTCGATTTCTTTGGATTTTGATGAAATTTTTAGTTCTAGGAGGTTACTCTGCGTAAATATACTTGAAATTGACTATAACTACTTGGATGAACTGAATTTGTGTAGTTTTATTTGAAACCGAGTTCGATATTTTTCGATTTTGATAACATTTTTAAATTGGAATAGCTGAATTTGTGCAAATTTAGTTGAAATTACCATCTATTTTTTAGGATTTGGTTAAAAAATTCAGTTCTCGGAGGTGAATTTATGTAAGTCGATTGAAATTGTCTTGTATGTTTATGGATTCTCATAATATTATCGTTAAGAGGAGCTGAATTTGTGTATTTATATTCGATTTCTTTGGATTTTGATGAAATTTTTAGTTCTAGGAGGTTACTCTGCGTAAATATACTTGAAATTGACTATAACTACTTGGATGAACTGAATTTGTGTAGTTTTATTTGAAACCGAGTTCGATATTTTTCGATTTTGATAACATTTTTAAATTGGAATAGCTGAATTTGTGCAAATTTAGTTGAAATTACCATCTATTTTTTAGGATTTGGTTAAAAAATTCAGTTCTCGGAGGTGAATTTATGTAAGTCGATTGAAATTGTCTTGTATGTTTATGGATTCTCATAATATTATCGTTAAGAGGAGCTGAATTTGTGTATTTATATTCGATTTCTTTGGATTTTGATGAAATTTTTAGTTCTAGGAGGTTACTCTGCGTAAATATACTTGAAATTGACTATAACTACTTGGATGAACTGAATTTGTGTAGTTTTATTTGAAACCGAGTTCGATATTTTTCGATTTTGATAAAATTTTTAAATTGGAATAGCTGAATTTGTGCAAATTTAGTTGAAATTACCATCTATTTTTTAGGATTTGGTTAAAAAATTCAGTTCTCGGAGGTGAATTTATGTAAGTCGATTGAAATTGTCTTGTATGTTTATGGATTCTCATAATATTATCGTTAAGAGGAGCTGAATTTGTGTATTTATATTCGATTTCTTTGGATTTTGATGAAATTTTTAGTTCTAGGAGGTTACTCTGCGTAAATATACTTGAAATTGACTATAACTACTTGGATGAACTGAATTTGTGTAGTTTTATTTGAAACCGAGTTCGATATTTTTCGATTTTGATAACATTTTTAAATTGGAATAGCTGAATTTGTGCAAATTTAGTTGAAATTACCATCTATTTTTTAGGATTTGGTTAAAAAATTCAGTTCTCGGAGGTGAATTTATGTAAGTCGATTGAAATTGTCTTGTATGTTTATGGATTCTCATAATATTATCGTTAAGAGGAGCTGAATTTGTGTATTTATATTCGATTTCTTTGGATTTTGATGAAATTTTTAGTTCTAGGAGGTTACTCTGCGTAAATATACTTGAAATTGACTATAACTACTTGGATGAACTGAATTTGTGTAGTTTTATTTGAAACCGAGTTCGATATTTTTCGATTTTGATAACATTTTTAAATTGGAATAGCTGAATTTGTGCAAATTTAGTTGAAATTACCATCTATTTTTTAGGATTTGGTTAAAAAATTCAGTTCTCGGAGGTGAATTTATGTAAGTCGATTGAAATTGTCTTGTATGTTTATGGATTCTCATAATATTATCGTTAAGCGGAGCTGAATTTGTGTATTTATATTCGATTTCTTTGGATTTTGATGAAATTTTTAGTTCTAGGAGGTTACTCTGCGTAAATATACTTGAAATTGACTATAACTACTTGGATGAACTGAATTTGTGTAGTTTTATTTGAAACCGAGTTCGATATTTTTCGATTTTGATAACATTTTTAAATTGGAATAGCTGAATTTGTGCAAATTTAGTTGAAATTACCATCTATTTTTTAGGATTTGGTTAAAAAATTCAGTTCTCGGAGGTGAATTTATGTAAGTCGATTGAAATTGTCTTGTATGTTTATGGATTCTCATAATATTATCGTTAAGAGGAGCTGAATTTGTGTATTTATATTCGATTTCTTTGGATTTTGATGAAATTTTTAGTTCTAGGAGGTTACTCTGCGTAAATATACTTGAAATTGACTATAACTACTTGGATGAACTGAATTTGTGTAGTTTTATTTGAAACCGAGTTCGATATTTTTCGATTTTGATAACATTTTTAAATTGGAATAGCTGAATTTGTGCAAATTTAGTTGAAATTACCATCTATTTTTTAGGATTTGGTTAAAAAATTCAGTTCTCGGAGGTGAATTTATGTAAGTCGATTGAAATTGTCTTGTATGTTTATGGATTCTCATAATATTATCGTTAAGAGGAGCTGAATTTGTGTATTTATATTCGATTTCTTTGGATTTTGATGAAATTTTTAGTTCTAGGAGGTTACTCTGCGTAAATATACTTGAAATTGACTATAACTACTTGGATGAACTGAATTTGTGTAGTTTTATTTGAAACCGAGTTCGATATTTTTCGATTTTGATAACATTTTTAAATTGGAATAGCTGAATTTGTGCAAATTTAGTTGAAATTACCATCTATTTTTTAGGATTTGGTTAAAAAATTCAGTTCTCGGAGGTGAATTTATGTAAGTCGATTGAAATTGTCTTGTATGTTTATGGATTCTCATAATATTATCGTTAAGAGGAGCTGAATTTGTGTATTTATATTCGATTTCTTTGGATTTTGATGAAATTTTTAGTTCTAGGAGGTTACTCTGCGTAAATATACTTGAAATTGACTATAACTACTTGGATGAACTGAATTTGTGTAGTTTTATTTGAAACCGAGTTCGATATTTTTCGATTTTGATAACATTTTTAAATTGGAATAGCTGAATTTGTGCAAATTTAGTTGAAATTACCATCTACTTTTTAGGATTTGGTTAAAAAATTCAGTTCTCGGAGGTGAATTTATGTAAGTCGATTGAAATTGTCTTGTATGTTTATGGATTCTCATAATATTATCGTTAAGAGGAGCTGAATTTGTGTATTTATATTCGATTTCTTTGGATTTTGATGAAATTTTTAGTTCTAGGAGGTTACTCTGCGTAAATATACTTGAAATTGACTATAACTACTTGGATGAACTGAATTTGTGTAGTTTTATTTGAAACCGAGTTCGATATTTTTCGATTTTGATAACATTTTTAAATTGGAATAGCTGAATTTGTGCAAATTTAGTTGAAATTACCATCTATTTTTTAGGATTTGGTTAAAAAATTCAGTTCTCGGAGGTGAATTTATGTAAGTCGATTGAAATTGTCTTGTATGTTTATGGATTCTCATAATATTATCGTTAAGAGGAGCTGAATTTGTGTATTTATATTCGATTTCTTTGGATTTTGATGAAATTTTTAGTTCTAGGAGGTTACTCTGCGTAAATATACTTGAAATTGACTATAACTACTTGGATGAACTGAATTTGTGTAGTTTTAGTTGAAACCGAGTTCGATATTTTTCGATTTTGATAACATTTTTAAATTGGAATAGCTGAATTTGTGCAAATTTAGTTGAAATTACCATCTATTTTTTAGGATTTGGTTAAAAAATTCAGTTCTCGGAGGTGAATTTATGTAAGTCGATTGAAATTGTCTTGTATGTTTATGGATTCTCATAATATTATCGTTAAGAGGAGCTGTATTTGTGTATTTATATTCGATTTCTTTTAATTTTGATGAAATTTTTAGTTCTAGGAGGTTACTCTGCGTAAATATACTTGAAATTGACTATAACTACTTGGATGAACTGAATTTGTGTAGTTTTATTTGAAACCGAGTTCGATATTTTTCGATTTTGATAACATTTTTAAATTGGAATAGCTGAATTTGTGCAAATTTAGTTGAAATTACCATCTATTTTTTAGGATTTGGTTAAAAAATTCAGTTCTCGGAGGTGAATTTATGTAAGTCGATTGAAATTGTCTTGTATGTTTATGGATTCTCATAATATTATCGTTAAGAGGAGCTGAATTTGTGTATTTATATTCGATTTCTTTGGATCTTGATGAAATTTTTAGTTCTAGGAGGTTACTCTGCGTAAATATACTTGAAATTGACTATAACTACTTGGATGAACTGAATTTGTGTAGTTTTATTTGAAACCGAGTTCGATATTTTTCGATTTTGATAACATTTTTAAATTGGAATAGCTGAATTTGTGCAAATTTAGTTGAAATTACCATCTATTTTTTAGGATTTGGTTAAAAAATTCAGTTCTCGGAGGTGAATTTATGTAAGTCGATTGAAATTGTCTTGTATGTTTATGGATTCTCATAATATTATCGTTAAGAGGAGCTGAATTTGTGTATTTATATTCGATTTCTTTGGATTTTGATGAAATTTTTAGTTCTAGGAGGTTACTCTGCGTAAATATACTTGAAATTGACTATAACTACTTGGATGAACTGAATTTGTGTAGTTTTATTTGAAACCGAGTTCGATATTTTTCGATTTTGATAACATTTTTAAATTGGAATAGCTGAATTTGTGCAAATTTAGTTGAAATTACCATCTATTTTTTAGGATTTGGTTAAAAAATTCAGTTCTCGGAGGTGAATTTATGTAAGTCGATTGAAATTGTCTTGTATGTTTATGGATTCTCATAATATTATCGTTAAGAGGAGCTGTATTTGTGTATTTATATTCGATTTCTTTTAATTTTGATGAAATTTTTAGTTCTAGGAGGTTACTCTGCGTAAATATACTTGAAATTGACTATAACTACTTGGATGAACTGAATTTGTGTAGTTTTATTTGAAACCGAGTTCGATATTTTTCGATTTTGATAACATTTTTAAATTGGAATAGCTGAATTTGTGCAAATTTAGTTGAAATTACCATCCATTTTTTAGGATTTGGTTAAAAAATTCAGTTCTCGGAGGTGAATTTATGTAAGTCGATTGAAATTGTCTTGTATGTTTATGGATTCTCATAATATTATCGTTAAGAGGAGCTGAATTTGTGTATTTATATTCGATTTCTTTGGATTTTGATGAAATTTTTAGTTCTAGGAGGTTACTCTGCGTAAATATACTTGAAATTGACTATAACTACTTGGATGAACTGAATTTGTGTAGTTTTATTTGAAACCGAGTTCGATATTTTTCGATTTTGATAACATTTTTAAATTGGAATAGCTGAATTTGTGCAAATTTAGTTGAAATTACCATCTATTTTTTAGGATTTGGTTAAAAAATTCAGTTCTCGGAGGTGAATTTATGTAAGTCGATTGAAATTGTCTTGTATGTTTATGGATTCTCATAATATTATCGTTAAGAGGAGCTGAATTTGTGTATTTATATTCGATTTCTTTGGATTTTGATGAAATTTTTAGTTCTAGGAGGTTACTCTGCGTAAATATACTTGAAATTGACTATAACTACTTGGATGAACTGAATTTGTGTAGTTTTATTTGAAACCGAGTTCGATATTTTTCGATTTTGATAACATTTTTAAATTGGAATAGCTGAATTTGTGCAAATTTAGTTGAAATTACCATCTATTTTTTAGGATTTGGTTAAAAAATTCAGTTCTCGGAGGTGAATTTATGTAAGTCGATTGAAATTGTCTTGTATGTTTATGGATTCTCATAATATTATCGTTAAGAGGAGCTGTATTTGTGTATTTATATTCGATTTCTTTTAATTTTGATGAAATTTTTAGTTCTAGGAGGTTACTCTGCGTAAATATACTTGAAATTGACTATAACTACTTGGATGAACTGAATTTGTGTAGTTTTATTTGAAACCGAGTTCGATATTTTTCGATTTTGATAACATTTTTAAATTGGAATAGCTGAATTTGTGCAAATTTAGTTGAAATTACCATCCATTTTTTAGGATTTGGTTAAAAAATTCAGTTCTCGGAGGTGAATTTATGTAAGTCGATTGAAATTGTCTTGTATGTTTATGGATTCTCATAATATTATCGTTAAGAGGAGCTGAATTTGTGTATTTATATTCGATTTCTTTGGATTTTGATGAAATTTTTAGTTCTAGGAGGTTACTCTGCGTAAATATACTTGAAATTGACTATAACTACTTGGATGAACTGAATTTGTGTAGTTTTATTTGAAACCGAGTTCGATATTTTTCGATTTTGATAACATTTTTAAATTGGAATAGCTGAATTTGTGCAAATTTAGTTGAAATTACCATCTATTTTTTAGGATTTGGTTAAAAAATTCAGTTCTCGGAGGTGAATTTATGTAAGTCGATTGAAATTGTCTTGTATGTTTATGGATTCTCATAATATTATCGTTAAGAGGAGCTGAATTTGTGTATTTATATTCGATTTCTTTGGATTTTGATGAAATTTTTAGTTCTAGGAGGTTACTCTGCGTAAATATACTTGAAATTGACTATAACTACTTGGATGAACTGAATTTGTGTAGTTTTATTTGAAACCGAGTTCGATATTTTTCGATTTTGATAACATTTTTAAATTGGAATAGCTGAATTTGTGCAAATTTAGTTGAAATTACCATCTATTTTTTAGGATTTGGTTAAAAAATTCAGTTCTCGGAGGTGAATTTATGTAAGTCGATTGAAATTGTCTTGTATGTTTATGGATTCTCATAATATTATCGTTAAGAGGAGCTGTATTTGTGTATTTATATTCGATTTCTTTTAATTTTGATGAAATTTTTAGTTCTAGGAGGTTACTCTGCGTAAATATACTTGAAATTGACTATAACTACTTGGATGAACTGAATTTGTGTAGTTTTATTTGAAACCGAGTTCGATATTTTTCGATTTTGATAACATTTTTAAATTGGAATAGCTGAATTTGTGCAAATTTAGTTGAAATTACCATCCATTTTTTAGGATTTGGTTAAAAAATTCAGTTCTCGGAGGTGAATTTATGTAAGTCGATTGAAATTGTCTTGTATGTTTATGGATTCTCATAATATTATCGTTAAGAGGAGCTGAATTTGTGTATTTATATTCGATTTCTTTGGATTTTGATGAAATTTTTAGTTCTAGGAGGTTACTCTGCGTAAATATACTTGAAATTGACTATAACTACTTGGATGAACTGAATTTGTGTAGTTTTATTTGAAACCGAGTTCGATATTTTTCGATTTTGATAACATTTTTAAATTGGAATAGCTGAATTTGTGCAAATTTAGTTGAAATTACCATCTATTTTTTAGGATTTGGTTAAAAAATTCAGTTCTCGGAGGTGAATTTATGTAAGTCGATTGAAATTGTCTTGTATGTTTATGGATTCTCATAATATTATCGTTAAGAGGAGCTGAATTTGTGTATTTATATTCGATTTCTTTGGATTTTGATGAAATTTTTAGTTCTAGGAGGTTACTCTGCGTAAATATACTTGAAATTGACTATAACTACTTGGATGAACTGAATTTGTGTAGTTTTATTTGAAACCGAGTTCGATATTTTTCGATTTTGATAACATTTTTAAATTGGAATAGCTGAATTTGTGCAAATTTAGTTGAAATTACCATCTATTTTTTAGGATTTGGTTAAAAAATTCAGTTCTCGGAGGTGAATTTATGTAAGTCGATTGAAATTGTCTTGTATGTTTATGGATTCTCATAATATTATCGTTAAGAGGAGCTGAATTTGTGTATTTATATTCGATTTCTTTGGATTTTGATGAAATTTTTAGTTCTAGGAGGTTACTCTGCGTAAATATACTTGAAATTGACTATAACTACTTGGATGAACTGAATTTGTGTAGTTTTATTTGAAACCGAGTTCGATATTTTTCGATTTTGATAACATTTTTAAATTGGAATAGCTGAATTTGTGCAAATTTAGTTGAAATTACCATCTATTTTTTAGGATTTGGTTAAAAAATTCAGTTCTCGGAGGTGAATTTATGTAAGTCGATTGAAATTGTCTTGTATGTTTATGGATTCTCATAATATTATCGTTAAGAGGAGCTGAATTTGTGTATTTATATTCGATTTCTTTGGATTTTGATGAAATTTTTAGTTCTAGGAGGTTACTCTGCGTAAATATACTTGAAATTGACTATAACTACTTGGATGAACTGAATTTGTGTAGTTTTATTTGAAACCGAGTTCGATATTTTTCGATTTTGATAACATTTTTAAATTGGAATAGCTGAATTTGTGCAAATTTAGTTGAAATTACCATCCATTTTTTAGGATTTGGTTAAAAAATTCAGTTCTCGGAGGTGAATTTATGTAAGTCGATTGAAATTGTCTTGTATGTTTATGGATTCTCATAATATTATCGTTAAGAGGAGCTGAATTTGTGTATTTATATTCGATTTCTTTGGATTTTGATGAAATTTTTAGTTCTAGGAGGTTACTCTGCGTAAATATACTTGAAATTGACTATAACTACTTGGATGAACTGAATTTGTGTAGTTTTATTTGAAACCGAGTTCGATATTTTTCGATTTTGATAACATTTTTAAATTGGAATAGCTGAATTTGTGCAAATTTAGTTGAAATTACCATCTATTTTTTAGGATTTGGTTAAAAAATTCAGTTCTCGGAGGTGAATTTATGTAAGTCGATTGAAATTGTCTTGTATGTTTATGGATTCTCATAATATTATCGTTAAGAGGAGCTGAATTTGTGTATTTATATTCGATTTCTTTGGATTTTGATGAAATTTTTAGTTCTAGGAGGTTACTCTGCGTAAATATACTTGAAATTGACTATAACTACTTGGATGAACTGAATTTGTGTAGTTTTATTTGAAACCGAGTTCGATATTTTTCGATTTTGATAACATTTTTAAATTGGAATAGCTGAATTTGTGCAAATTTAGTTGAAATTACCATCTATTTTTTAGGATTTGGTTAAAAAATTCAGTTCTCGGAGGTGAATTTATGTAAGTCGATTGAAATTGTCTTGTATGTTTATGGATTCTCATAATATTATCGTTAAGAGGAGCTGAATTTGTGTATTTATATTCGATTTCTTTGGATTTTGATGAAATTTTTAGTTCTAGGAGGTTACTCTGCGTAAATATACTTGAAATTGACTATAACTACTTGGATGAACTGAATTTGTGTAGTTTTATTTGAAACCGAGTTCGATATTTTTCGATTTTGATAACATTTTTAAATTGGAATAGCTGAATTTGTGCAAATTTAGTTGAAATTACCATCTACTTTTTAGGATTTGGTTAAAAAATTCAGTTCTCGGAGGTGAATTTATGTAAGTCGATTGAAATTGTCTTGTATGTTTATGGATTCTCATAATATTATCGTTAAGAGGAGCTGAATTTGTGTATTTATATTCGATTTCTTTGGATTTTGATGAAATTTTTAGTTCTAGGAGGTTACTCTGCGTAAATATACTTGAAATTGACTATAACTACTTGGATGAACTGAATTTGTGTAGTTTTATTTGAAACCGAGTTCGATATTTTTCGATTTTGATAACATTTTTAAATTGGAATAGCTGAATTTGTGCAAATTTAGTTGAAATTACCATCTATTTTTTAGGATTTGGTTAAAAAATTCAGTTCTCGGAGGTGAATTTATGTAAGTCGATTGAAATTGTCTTGTATGTTTATGGATTCTCATAATATTATCGTTAAGAGGAGCTGTATTTGTGTATTTATATTCGATTTCTTTTAATTTTGATGAAATTTTTAGTTCTAGGAGGTTACTCTGCGTAAATATACTTGAAATTGACTATAACTACTTGGATGAACTGAATTTGTGTAGTTTTATTTGAAACCGAGTTCGATATTTTTCGATTTTGATAACATTTTTAAATTGGAATAGCTGAATTTGTGCAAATTTAGTTGAAATTACCATCCATTTTTTAGGATTTGGTTAAAAAATTCAGTTCTCGGAGGTGAATTTATGTAAGTCGATTGAAATTGTCTTGTATGTTTATGGATTCTCATAATATTATCGTTAAGAGGAGCTGAATTTGTGTATTTATATTCGATTTCTTTGGATTTTGATGAAATTTTTAGTTCTAGGAGGTTACTCTGCGTAAATATACTTGAAATTGACTATAACTACTTGGATGAACTGAATTTGTGTAGTTTTATTTGAAACCGAGTTCGATATTTTTCGATTTTGATAACATTTTTAAATTGGAATAGCTGAATTTGTGCAAATTTAGTTGAAATTACCATCCATTTTTTAGGATTTGGTTAAAAAATTCAGTTCTCGGAGGTGAATTTATGTAAGTCGATTGAAATTGTCTTGTATGTTTATGGATTCTCATAATATTATCGTTAAGAGGAGCTGAATTTGTGTATTTATATTCGATTTCTTTGGATTTTGATGAAATTTTTAGTTCTAGGAGGTTACTCTGCGTAAATATACTTGAAATTGACTATAACTACTTGGATGAACTGAATTTGTGTAGTTTTATTTGAAACCGAGTTCGATATTTTTCGATTTTGATAACATTTTTAAATTGGAATAGCTGAATTTGTGCAAATTTAGTTGAAATTACCATCTATTTTTTAGGATTTGGTTAAAAAATTCAGTTCTCGGAGGTGAATTTATGTAAGTCGATTGAAATTGTCTTGTATGTTTATGGATTCTCATAATATTATCGTTAAGAGGAGCTGAATTTGTGTATTTATATTCGATTTCTTTGGATTTTGATGAAATTTTTAGTTCTAGGAGGTTACTCTGCGTAAATATACTTGAAATTGACTATAACTACTTGGATGAACTGAATTTGTGTAGTTTTATTTGAAACCGAGTTCGATATTTTTCGATTTTGATAACATTTTTAAATTGGAATAGCTGAATTTGTGCAAATTTAGTTGAAATTACCATCTATTTTTTAGGATTTGGTTAAAAAATTCAGTTCTCGGAGGTGAATTTATGTAAGTCGATTGAAATTGTCTTGTATGTTTATGGATTCTCATAATATTATCGTTAAGAGGAGCTGAATTTGTGTATTTATATTCGATTTCTTTGGATTTTGATGAAATTTTTAGTTCTAGGAGGTTACTCTGCGTAAATATACTTGAAATTGACTATAACTACTTGGATGAACTGAATTTGTGTAGTTTTATTTGAAACCGAGTTCGATATTTTTCGATTTTGATAACATTTTTAAATTGGAATAGCTGAATTTGTGCAAATTTAGTTGAAATTACCATCTATTTTTTAGGATTTGGTTAAAAAATTCAGTTCTCGGAGGTGAATTTATGTAAGTCGATTGAAATTGTCTTGTATGTTTATGGATTCTCATAATATTATCGTTAAGAGGAGCTGAATTTGTGTATTTATATTCGATTTCTTTGGATTTTGATGAAATTTTTAGTTCTAGGAGGTTACTCTGCGTAAATATACTTGAAATTGACTATAACTACTTGGATGAACTGAATTTGTGTAGTTTTAGTTGAAACCGAGTTCGATATTTTTCGATTTTGATAACATTTTTAAATTGGAATAGCTGAATTTGTGCAAATTTAGTTGAAATTACCATCTATTTTTTAGGATTTGGTTAAAAAATTCAGTTCTCGGAGGTGAATTTATGTAAGTCGATTGAAATTGTCTTGTATGTTTATGGATTCTCATAATATTATCGTTAAGAGGAGCTGTATTTGTGTATTTATATTCGATTTCTTTTAATTTTGATGAAATTTTTAGTTCTAGGAGGTTACTCTGCGTAAATATACTTGAAATTGACTATAACTACTTGGATGAACTGAATTTGTGTAGTTTTATTTGAAACCGAGTTCGATATTTTTCGATTTTGATAACATTTTTAAATTGGAATAGCTGAATTTGTGCAAATTTAGTTGAAATTACCATCTATTTTTTAGGATTTGGTTAAAAAATTCAGTTCTCGGAGGTGAATTTATGTAAGTCGATTGAAATTGTCTTGTATGTTTATGGATTCTCATAATATTATCGTTAAGAGGAGCTGAATTTGTGTATTTATATTCGATTTCTTTGGATCTTGATGAAATTTTTAGTTCTAGGAGGTTACTCTGCGTAAATATACTTGAAATTGACTATAACTACTTGGATGAACTGAATTTGTGTAGTTTTATTTGAAACCGAGTTCGATATTTTTCGATTTTGATAACATTTTTAAATTGGAATAGCTGAATTTGTGCAAATTTAGTTGAAATTACCATCTATTTTTTAGGATTTGGTTAAAAAATTCAGTTCTCGGAGGTGAATTTATGTAAGTCGATTGAAATTGTCTTGTATGTTTATGGATTCTCATAATATTATCGTTAAGAGGAGCTGAATTTGTGTATTTATATTCGATTTCTTTGGATTTTGATGAAATTTTTAGTTCTAGGAGGTTACTCTGCGTAAATATACTTGAAATTGACTATAACTACTTGGATGAACTGAATTTGTGTAGTTTTATTTGAAACCGAGTTCGATATTTTTCGATTTTGATAACATTTTTAAATTGGAATAGCTGAATTTGTGCAAATTTAGTTGAAATTACCATCTATTTTTTAGGATTTGGTTAAAAAATTCAGTTCTCGGAGGTGAATTTATGTAAGTCGATTGAAATTGTCTTGTATGTTTATGGATTCTCATAATATTATCGTTAAGAGGAGCTGTATTTGTGTATTTATATTCGATTTCTTTTAATTTTGATGAAATTTTTAGTTCTAGGAGGTTACTCTGCGTAAATATACTTGAAATTGACTATAACTACTTGGATGAACTGAATTTGTGTAGTTTTATTTGAAACCGAGTTCGATATTTTTCGATTTTGATAACATTTTTAAATTGGAATAGCTGAATTTGTGCAAATTTAGTTGAAATTACCATCCATTTTTTAGGATTTGGTTAAAAAATTCAGTTCTCGGAGGTGAATTTATGTAAGTCGATTGAAATTGTCTTGTATGTTTATGGATTCTCATAATATTATCGTTAAGAGGAGCTGAATTTGTGTATTTATATTCGATTTCTTTGGATTTTGATGAAATTTTTAGTTCTAGGAGGTTACTCTGCGTAAATATACTTGAAATTGACTATAACTACTTGGATGAACTGAATTTGTGTAGTTTTATTTGAAACCGAGTTCGATATTTTTCGATTTTGATAACATTTTTAAATTGGAATAGCTGAATTTGTGCAAATTTAGTTGAAATTACCATCTATTTTTTAGGATTTGGTTAAAAAATTCAGTTCTCGGAGGTGAATTTATGTAAGTCGATTGAAATTGTCTTGTATGTTTATGGATTCTCATAATATTATCGTTAAGAGGAGCTGAATTTGTGTATTTATATTCGATTTCTTTGGATTTTGATGAAATTTTTAGTTCTAGGAGGTTACTCTGCGTAAATATACTTGAAATTGACTATAACTACTTGGATGAACTGAATTTGTGTAGTTTTATTTGAAACCGAGTTCGATATTTTTCGATTTTGATAACATTTTTAAATTGGAATAGCTGAATTTGTGCAAATTTAGTTGAAATTACCATCTATTTTTTAGGATTTGGTTAAAAAATTCAGTTCTCGGAGGTGAATTTATGTAAGTCGATTGAAATTGTCTTGTATGTTTATGGATTCTCATAATATTATCGTTAAGAGGAGCTGTATTTGTGTATTTATATTCGATTTCTTTTAATTTTGATGAAATTTTTAGTTCTAGGAGGTTACTCTGCGTAAATATACTTGAAATTGACTATAACTACTTGGATGAACTGAATTTGTGTAGTTTTATTTGAAACCGAGTTCGATATTTTTCGATTTTGATAACATTTTTAAATTGGAATAGCTGAATTTGTGCAAATTTAGTTGAAATTACCATCCATTTTTTAGGATTTGGTTAAAAAATTCAGTTCTCGGAGGTGAATTTATGTAAGTCGATTGAAATTGTCTTGTATGTTTATGGATTCTCATAATATTATCGTTAAGAGGAGCTGAATTTGTGTATTTATATTCGATTTCTTTGGATTTTGATGAAATTTTTAGTTCTAGGAGGTTACTCTGCGTAAATATACTTGAAATTGACTATAACTACTTGGATGAACTGAATTTGTGTAGTTTTATTTGAAACCGAGTTCGATATTTTTCGATTTTGATAACATTTTTAAATTGGAATAGCTGAATTTGTGCAAATTTAGTTGAAATTACCATCTATTTTTTAGGATTTGGTTAAAAAATTCAGTTCTCGGAGGTGAATTTATGTAAGTCGATTGAAATTGTCTTGTATGTTTATGGATTCTCATAATATTATCGTTAAGAGGAGCTGAATTTGTGTATTTATATTCGATTTCTTTGGATTTTGATGAAATTTTTAGTTCTAGGAGGTTACTCTGCGTAAATATACTTGAAATTGACTATAACTACTTGGATGAACTGAATTTGTGTAGTTTTATTTGAAACCGAGTTCGATATTTTTCGATTTTGATAACATTTTTAAATTGGAATAGCTGAATTTGTGCAAATTTAGTTGAAATTACCATCTATTTTTTAGGATTTGGTTAAAAAATTCAGTTCTCGGAGGTGAATTTATGTAAGTCGATTGAAATTGTCTTGTATGTTTATGGATTCTCATAATATTATCGTTAAGAGGAGCTGTATTTGTGTATTTATATTCGATTTCTTTTAATTTTGATGAAATTTTTAGTTCTAGGAGGTTACTCTGCGTAAATATACTTGAAATTGACTATAACTACTTGGATGAACTGAATTTGTGTAGTTTTATTTGAAACCGAGTTCGATATTTTTCGATTTTGATAACATTTTTAAATTGGAATAGCTGAATTTGTGCAAATTTAGTTGAAATTACCATCCATTTTTTAGGATTTGGTTAAAAAATTCAGTTCTCGGAGGTGAATTTATGTAAGTCGATTGAAATTGTCTTGTATGTTTATGGATTCTCATAATATTATCGTTAAGAGGAGCTGAATTTGTGTATTTATATTCGATTTCTTTGGATTTTGATGAAATTTTTAGTTCTAGGAGGTTACTCTGCGTAAATATACTTGAAATTGACTATAACTACTTGGATGAACTGAATTTGTGTAGTTTTATTTGAAACCGAGTTCGATATTTTTCGATTTTGATAACATTTTTAAATTGGAATAGCTGAATTTGTGCAAATTTAGTTGAAATTACCATCTATTTTTTAGGATTTGGTTAAAAAATTCAGTTCTCGGAGGTGAATTTATGTAAGTCGATTGAAATTGTCTTGTATGTTTATGGATTCTCATAATATTATCGTTAAGAGGAGCTGAATTTGTGTATTTATATTCGATTTCTTTGGATTTTGATGAAATTTTTAGTTCTAGGAGGTTACTCTGCGTAAATATACTTGAAATTGACTATAACTACTTGGATGAACTGAATTTGTGTAGTTTTATTTGAAACCGAGTTCGATATTTTTCGATTTTGATAACATTTTTAAATTGGAATAGCTGAATTTGTGCAAATTTAGTTGAAATTACCATCTATTTTTTAGGATTTGGTTAAAAAATTCAGTTCTCGGAGGTGAATTTATGTAAGTCGATTGAAATTGTCTTGTATGTTTATGGATTCTCATAATATTATCGTTAAGAGGAGCTGAATTTGTGTATTTATATTCGATTTCTTTGGATTTTGATGAAATTTTTAGTTCTAGGAGGTTACTCTGCGTAAATATACTTGAAATTGACTATAACTACTTGGATGAACTGAATTTGTGTAGTTTTATTTGAAACCGAGTTCGATATTTTTCGATTTTGATAACATTTTTAAATTGGAATAGCTGAATTTGTGCAAATTTAGTTGAAATTACCATCTATTTTTTAGGATTTGGTTAAAAAATTCAGTTCTCGGAGGTGAATTTATGTAAGTCGATTGAAATTGTCTTGTATGTTTATGGATTCTCATAATATTATCGTTAAGAGGAGCTGAATTTGTGTATTTATATTCGATTTCTTTGGATTTTGATGAAATTTTTAGTTCTAGGAGGTTACTCTGCGTAAATATACTTGAAATTGACTATAACTACTTGGATGAACTGAATTTGTGTAGTTTTATTTGAAACCGAGTTCGATATTTTTCGATTTTGATAACATTTTTAAATTGGAATAGCTGAATTTGTGCAAATTTAGTTGAAATTACCATCCATTTTTTAGGATTTGGTTAAAAAATTCAGTTCTCGGAGGTGAATTTATGTAAGTCGATTGAAATTGTCTTGTATGTTTATGGATTCTCATAATATTATCGTTAAGAGGAGCTGAATTTGTGTATTTATATTCGATTTCTTTGGATTTTGATGAAATTTTTAGTTCTAGGAGGTTACTCTGCGTAAATATACTTGAAATTGACTATAACTACTTGGATGAACTGAATTTGTGTAGTTTTATTTGAAACCGAGTTCGATATTTTTCGATTTTGATAACATTTTTAAATTGGAATAGCTGAATTTGTGCAAATTTAGTTGAAATTACCATCTATTTTTTAGGATTTGGTTAAAAAATTCAGTTCTCGGAGGTGAATTTATGTAAGTCGATTGAAATTGTCTTGTATGTTTATGGATTCTCATAATATTATCGTTAAGAGGAGCTGAATTTGTGTATTTATATTCGATTTCTTTGGATTTTGATGAAATTTTTAGTTCTAGGAGGTTACTCTGCGTAAATATACTTGAAATTGACTATAACTACTTGGATGAACTGAATTTGTGTAGTTTTATTTGAAACCGAGTTCGATATTTTTCGATTTTGATAACATTTTTAAATTGGAATAGCTGAATTTGTGCAAATTTAGTTGAAATTACCATCTATTTTTTAGGATTTGGTTAAAAAATTCAGTTCTCGGAGGTGAATTTATGTAAGTCGATTGAAATTGTCTTGTATGTTTATGGATTCTCATAATATTATCGTTAAGAGGAGCTGAATTTGTGTATTTATATTCGATTTCTTTGGATTTTGATGAAATTTTTAGTTCTAGGAGGTTACTCTGCGTAAATATACTTGAAATTGACTATAACTACTTGGATGAACTGAATTTGTGTAGTTTTATTTGAAACCGAGTTCGATATTTTTCGATTTTGATAACATTTTTAAATTGGAATAGCTGAATTTGTGCAAATTTAGTTGAAATTACCATCTACTTTTTAGGATTTGGTTAAAAAATTCAGTTCTCGGAGGTGAATTTATGTAAGTCGATTGAAATTGTCTTGTATGTTTATGGATTCTCATAATATTATCGTTAAGAGGAGCTGAATTTGTGTATTTATATTCGATTTCTTTGGATTTTGATGAAATTTTTAGTTCTAGGAGGTTACTCTGCGTAAATATACTTGAAATTGACTATAACTACTTGGATGAACTGAATTTGTGTAGTTTTATTTGAAACCGAGTTCGATATTTTTCGATTTTGATAACATTTTTAAATTGGAATAGCTGAATTTGTGCAAATTTAGTTGAAATTACCATCTATTTTTTAGGATTTGGTTAAAAAATTCAGTTCTCGGAGGTGAATTTATGTAAGTCGATTGAAATTGTCTTGTATGTTTATGGATTCTCATAATATTATCGTTAAGAGGAGCTGTATTTGTGTATTTATATTCGATTTCTTTTAATTTTGATGAAATTTTTAGTTCTAGGAGGTTACTCTGCGTAAATATACTTGAAATTGACTATAACTACTTGGATGAACTGAATTTGTGTAGTTTTATTTGAAACCGAGTTCGATATTTTTCGATTTTGATAACATTTTTAAATTGGAATAGCTGAATTTGTGCAAATTTAGTTGAAATTACCATCCATTTTTTAGGATTTGGTTAAAAAATTCAGTTCTCGGAGGTGAATTTATGTAAGTCGATTGAAATTGTCTTGTATGTTTATGGATTCTCATAATATTATCGTTAAGAGGAGCTGAATTTGTGTATTTATATTCGATTTCTTTGGATTTTGATGAAATTTTTAGTTCTAGGAGGTTACTCTGCGTAAATATACTTGAAATTGACTATAACTACTTGGATGAACTGAATTTGTGTAGTTTTATTTGAAACCGAGTTCGATATTTTTCGATTTTGATAACATTTTTAAATTGGAATAGCTGAATTTGTGCAAATTTAGTTGAAATTACCATCCATTTTTTAGGATTTGGTTAAAAAATTCAGTTCTCGGAGGTGAATTTATGTAAGTCGATTGAAATTGTCTTGTATGTTTATGGATTCTCATAATATTATCGTTAAGAGGAGCTGAATTTGTGTATTTATATTCGATTTCTTTGGATTTTGATGAAATTTTTAGTTCTAGGAGGTTACTCTGCGTAAATATACTTGAAATTGACTATAACTACTTGGATGAACTGAATTTGTGTAGTTTTATTTGAAACCGAGTTCGATATTTTTCGATTTTGATAACATTTTTAAATTGGAATAGCTGAATTTGTGCAAATTTAGTTGAAATTACCATCTATTTTTTAGGATTTGGTTAAAAAATTCAGTTCTCGGAGGTGAATTTATGTAAGTCGATTGAAATTGTCTTGTATGTTTATGGATTCTCATAATATTATCGTTAAGAGGAGCTGAATTTGTGTATTTATATTCGATTTCTTTGGATTTTGATGAAATTTTTAGTTCTAGGAGGTTACTCTGCGTAAATATACTTGAAATTGACTATAACTACTTGGATGAACTGAATTTGTGTAGTTTTATTTGAAACCGAGTTCGATATTTTTCGATTTTGATAACATTTTTAAATTGGAATAGCTGAATTTGTGCAAATTTAGTTGAAATTACCATCTATTTTTTAGGATTTGGTTAAAAAATTCAGTTCTCGGAGGTGAATTTATGTAAGTCGATTGAAATTGTCTTGTATGTTTATGGATTCTCATAATATTATCGTTAAGAGGAGCTGAATTTGTGTATTTATATTCGATTTCTTTGGATTTTGATGAAATTTTTAGTTCTAGGAGGTTACTCTGCGTAAATATACTTGAAATTGACTATAACTACTTGGATGAACTGAATTTGTGTAGTTTTATTTGAAACCGAGTTCGATATTTTTCGATTTTGATAACATTTTTAAATTGGAATAGCTGAATTTGTGCAAATTTAGTTGAAATTACCATCTATTTTTTAGGATTTGGTTAAAAAATTCAGTTCTCGGAGGTGAATTTATGTAAGTCGATTGAAATTGTCTTGTATGTTTATGGATTCTCATAATATTATCGTTAAGAGGAGCTGTATTTGTGTATTTATATTCGATTTCTTTGGATTTTGATGAAATTTTTAGTTCTAGGAGGTTACTCTGCGTAAATATACTTGAAATTGACTATAACTACTTGGATGAACTGAATTTGTGTAGTTTTATTTGAAACCGAGTTCGATATTTTTCGATTTTGATAACATTTTTAAATTGGAATAGCTGAATTTGTGCAAATTTAGTTGAAATTACCATCTATTTTTTAGGATTTGGTTAAAAAATTCAGTTCTCGGAGGTGAATTTATGTAAGTCGATTGAAATTGTCTTGTATGTTTATGGATTCTCATAATATTATCGTTAAGAGGAGCTGAATTTGTGTATTTATATTCGATTTCTTTGGATTTTGATGAAATTTTTAGTTCTAGGAGGTTACTCTGCGTAAATATACTTGAAATTGACTATAACTACTTGGATGAACTGAATTTGTGTAGTTTTATTTGAAACCGAGTTCGATATTTTTCGATTTTGATAACATTTTTAAATTGGAATAGCTGAATTTGTGCAAATTTAGTTGAAATTACCATCTATTTTTTAGGATTTGGTTAAAAAATTCAGTTCTCGGAGGTGAATTTATGTAAGTCGATTGAAATTGTCTTGTATGTTTATGGATTCTCATAATATTATCGTTAAGAGGAGCTGAATTTGTGTATTTATATTCGATTTCTTTGGATTTTGATGAAATTTTTAGTTCTAGGAGGTTACTCTGCGTAAATATACTTGAAATTGACTATAACTACTTGGATGAACTGAATTTGTGTAGTTTTATTTGAAACCGAGTTCGATATTTTTCGATTTTGATAACATTTTTAAATTGGAATAGCTGAATTTGTGCAAATTTAGTTGAAATTACCATCTATTTTTTAGGATTTGGTTAAAAAATTCAGTTCTCGGAGGTGAATTTATGTAAGTCGATTGAAATTGTCTTGTATGTTTATGGATTCTCATAATATTATCGTTAAGAGGAGCTGAATTTGTGTATTTATATTCGATTTCTTTGGATTTTGATGAAATTTTTAGTTCTAGGAGGTTACTCTGCGTAAATATACTTGAAATTGACTATAACTACTTGGATGAACTGAATTTGTGTAGTTTTATTTGAAACCGAGTTCGATATTTTTCGATTTTGATAACATTTTTAAATTGGAATAGCTGAATTTGTGCAAATTTAGTTGAAATTACCATCTATTTTTTAGGATTTGGTTAAAAAATTCAGTTCTCGGAGGTGAATTTATGTAAGTCGATTGAAATTGTCTTGTATGTTTATGGATTCTCATAATATTATCGTTAAGAGGAGCTGAATTTGTGTATTTATATTCGATTTCTTTGGATTTTGATGAAATTTTTAGTTCTAGGAGGTTACTCTGCGTAAATATACTTGAAATTGACTATAACTACTTGGATGAACTGAATTTGTGTAGTTTTATTTGAAACCGAGTTCGATATTTTTCGATTTTGATAACATTTTTAAATTGGAATAGCTGAATTTGTGCAAATTTAGTTGAAATTACCATCTATTTTTTAGGATTTGGTTAAAAAATTCAGTTCTCGGAGGTGAATTTATGTAAGTCGATTGAAATTGTCTTGTATGTTTATGGATTCTCATAATATTATCGTTAAGAGGAGCTGAATTTGTGTATTTATATTCGATTTCTTTGGATTTTGATGAAATTTTTAGTTCTAGGAGGTTACTCTGCGTAAATATACTTGAAATTGACTATAACTACTTGGATGAACTGAATTTGTGTAGTTTTATTTGAAACCGAGTTCGATATTTTTCGATTTTGACAACATTTTTAAATTGGAATAGCTGAATTTGTGCAAATTTAGTTGAAATTACCATCCATTTTTTAGGATTTGGTTAAAAAATTCAGTTCTCGGAGGTGAATTTATGTAAGTCGATTGAAATTGTCTTGTATGTTTATGGATTCTCATAATATTATCGTTAAGAGGAGCTGAATTTGTGTATTTATATTCGATTTCTTTGGATTTTGATGAAATTTTTAGTTCTAGGAGGTTACTCTGCGTAAATATACTTGAAATTGACTATAACTACTTGGATGAACTGAATTTGTGTAGTTTTATTTGAAACCGAGTTCGATATTTTTCGATTTTGATAACATTTTTAAATTGGAATAGCTGAATTTGTGCAAATTTAGTTGAAATTACCATCTATTTTTTAGGATTTGGTTAAAAAATTCAGTTCTCGGAGGTGAATTTATGTAAGTCGATTGAAATTGTCTTGTATGTTTATGGATTCTCATAATATTATCGTTAAGAGGAGCTGAATTTGTGTATTTATATTCGATTTCTTTGGATTTTGATGAAATTTTTAGTTCTAGGAGGTTACTCTGCGTAAATATACTTGAAATTGACTATAACTACTTGGATGAACTGAATTTGTGTAGTTTTATTTGAAACCGAGTTCGATATTTTTCGATTTTGATAACATTTTTAAATTGGAATAGCTGAATTTGTGCAAATTTAGTTGAAATTACCATCTATTTTTTAGGATTTGGTTAAAAAATTCAGTTCTCGGAGGTGAATTTATGTAAGTCGATTGAAATTGTCTTGTATGTTTATGGATTCTCATAATATTATCGTTAAGAGGAGCTGAATTTGTGTATTTATATTCGATTTCTTTGGATTTTGATGAAATTTTTAGTTCTAGGAGGTTACTCTGCGTAAATATACTTGAAATTGACTATAACTACTTGGATGAACTGAATTTGTGTAGTTTTATTTGAAACCGAGTTCGATATTTTTCGATTTTGATAACATTTTTAAATTGGAATAGCTGAATTTGTGCAAATTTAGTTGAAATTACCATCTATTTTTTAGGATTTGGTTAAAAAATTCAGTTCTCGGAGGTGAATTTATGTAAGTCGATTGAAATTGTCTTGTATGTTTATGGATTCTCATAATATTATCGTTAAGAGGAGCTGAATTTGTGTATTTATATTCGATTTCTTTGGATTTTGATGAAATTTTTAGTTCTAGGAGGTTACTCTGCGTAAATATACTTGAAATTGACTATAACTACTTGGATGAACTGAATTTGTGTAGTTTTATTTGAAACCGAGTTCGATATTTTTCGATTTTGATAACATTTTTAAATTGGAATAGCTGAATTTGTGCAAATTTAGTTGAAATTACCATCTATTTTTTAGGATTTGGTTAAAAAATTCAGTTCTCGGAGGTGAATTTATGTAAGTCGATTGAAATTGTCTTGTATGTTTATGGATTCTCATAATATTATCGTTAAGAGGAGCTGAATTTGTGTATTTATATTCGATTTCTTTGGATTTTGATGAAATTTTTAGTTCTAGGAGGTTACTCTGCGTAAATATACTTGAAATTGACTATAACTACTTGGATGAACTGAATTTGTGTAGTTTTATTTGAAACCGAGTTCGATATTTTTCGATTTTGATAACATTTTTAAATTGGAATAGCTGAATTTGTGCAAATTTAGTTGAAATTACCATCTATTTTTTAGGATTTGGTTAAAAAATTCAGTTCTCGGAGGTGAATTTATGTAAGTCGATTGAAATTGTCTTGTATGTTTATGGATTCTCATAATATTATCGTTAAGAGGAGCTGAATTTGTGTATTTATATTCGATTTCTTTGGATTTTGATGAAATTTTTAGTTCTAGGAGGTTACTCTGCGTAAATATACTTGAAATTGACTATAACTACTTGGATGAACTGAATTTGTGTAGTTTTATTTGAAACCGAGTTCGATATTTTTCGATTTTGATAACATTTTTAAATTGGAATAGCTGAATTTGTGCAAATTTAGTTGAAATTACCATCTATTTTTTAGGATTTGGTTAAAAAATTCAGTTCTCGGAGGTGAATTTATGTAAGTCGACTGAAATTGTCTTGTATGTTTATGGATTCTCATAATATTATCGTTAAGAGGAGCTGAATTTGTGTATTTATATTCGATTTCTTTGGATTTTGATGAAATTTTTAGTTCTAGGAGGTTACTCTGCGTAAATATACTTGAAATTGACTATAACTACTTGGATGAACTGAATTTGTGTAGTTTTATTTGAAACCGAGTTCGATATTTTTCGATTTTGATAACATTTTTAAATTGGAATAGCTGAATTTGTGCAAATTTAGTTGAAATTACCATCTATTTTTTAGGATTTGGTTAAAAAATTCAGTTCTCGGAGGTGAATTTATGTAAGTCGATTGAAATTGTCTTGTATGTTTATGGATTCTCATAATATTATCGTTAAGAGGAGCTGAATTTGTGTATTTATATTCGATTTCTTTGGATTTTGATGAAATTTTTAGTTCTAGGAGGTTACTCTGCGTAAATATACTTAAAATTGACTATAACTACTTGGATGAACTGAATTTGTGTAGTTTTATTTGAAACCGAGTTCGATATTTTTCGATTTTGATAACATTTTTAAATTGGAATAGCTGAATTTGTGCAAATTTAGTTGAAATTACCATCTATTTTTTAGGATTTGGTTAAAAAATTCAGTTCTCGGAGGTGAATTTATGTAAGTCGATTGAAATTGTCTTGTATGTTTATGGATTCTCATAATATTATCGTTAAGAGGAGCTGAATTTGTGTATTTATATTCGATTTCTTTGGATTTTGATGAAATTTTTAGTTCTAGGAGGTTACTCTGCGTAAATATACTTGAAATTGACTATAACTACTTGGATGAACTGAATTTGTGTAGTTTTATTTGAAACCGAGTTCGATATTTT
>OZ020479.1:31890722-31918052 GCA_963971345.1 Andrena flavipes
TTACCATCTATTTTTTAGGATTTGGTTAAAAAATTCAGTTCTCGGAGGTGAATTTATGTAAGTCGATTGAAATTGTCTTGTATGTTTATGGATTCTCATAATATTATCGTTAAGAGGAGCTGAATTTGTGTATTTATATTCGATTTCTTTGGATTTTGATGAAATTTTTAGTTCTAGGAGGTTACTCTGCGTAAATATACTTGAAATTGACTATAACTACTTGGATGAACTGAATTTGTGTAGTTTTATTTGAAACCGAGTTCGATATTTTTCGATTTTGATAACATTTTTAAATTGGAATAGCTGAATTTGTGCAAATTTAGTTGATATTACCATCTATTTTTTAGGATTTGGTTAAAAAATTCAGTTCTCGGAGGTGAATTTATGTAAGTCGATTGAAATTGTCTTGTATGTTTATGGATTCTCATAATATTATCGTTAAGAGGAGCTGAATTTGTGTATTTATATTCGATTTCTTTGGATTTTGATGAAATTTTTAGTTCTAGGAGGTTACTCTGCGTAAATATACTTGAAATTGACTATAACTACTTGGATGAACTGAATTTGTGTAGTTTTATTTGAAACCGAGTTCGATATTTTTCGATTTTGATAACATTTTTAAATTGGAATAGCTGAATTTGTGCAAATTTAGTTGAAATTACCATCTATTTTTTAGGATTTGGTTAAAAAATTCAGTTCTCGGAGGTGAATTTATGTAAGTCGATTGAAATTGTCTTGTATGTTTATGGATTCTCATAATATTATCGTTAAGAGGAGCTGAATTTGTGTATTTATATTCGATTTCTTTGGATTTTGATGAAATTTTTAGTTCTAGGAGGTTACTCTGCGTAAATATACTTGAAATTGACTATAACTACTTGGATGAACTGAATTTGTGTAGTTTTATTTGAAACCGAGTTCGATATTTTTCGATTTTGATAACATTTTTAAATTGGAATAGCTGAATTTGTGCAAATTTAGTTGAAATTACCATCTATTTTTTAGGATTTGGTTAAAAAATTCAGTTCTCGGAGGTGAATTTATGTAAGTCGATTGAAATTGTCTTGTATGTTTATGGATTCTCATAATATTATCGTTAAGAGGAGCTGAATTTGTGTATTTATATTCGATTTCTTTGGATTTTGATGAAATTTTTAGTTCTAGGAGGTTACTCTGCGTAAATATACTTGAAATTGACTATAACTACTTGGATGAACTGAATTTGTGTAGTTTTATTTGAAACCGAGTTCGATATTTTTCGATTTTGATAACATTTTTAAATTGGAATAGCTGAATTTGTGCAAATTTAGTTGAAATTACCATCTATTTTTTAGGATTTGGTTAAAAAATTCAGTTCTCGGAGGTGAATTTATGTAAGTCGATTGAAATTGTCTTGTATGTTTATGGATTCTCATAATATTATCGTTAAGAGGAGCTGAATTTGTGTATTTATATTCGATTTCTTTGGATTTTGATGAAATTTTTAGTTCTAGGAGGTTACTCTGCGTAAATATACTTGAAATTGACTATAACTACTTGGATGAACTGAATTTGTGTAGTTTTATTTGAAACCGAGTTCGATATTTTTCGATTTTGATAACATTTTTAAATTGGAATAGCTGAATTTGTGCAAATTTAGTTGAAATTACCATCTATTTTTTAGGATTTGGTTAAAAAATTCAGTTCTCGGAGGTGAATTTATGTAAGTCGATTGAAATTGTCTTGTATGTTTATGGATTCTCATAATATTATCGTTAAGAGGAGCTGAATTTGTGTATTTATATTCGATTTCTTTGGATTTTGATGAAATTTTTAGTTCTAGGAGGTTACTCTGCGTAAATATACTTGAAATTGACTATAACTACTTGGATGAACTGAATTTGTGTAGTTTTATTTGAAACCGAGTTCGATATTTTTCGATTTTGATAACATTTTTAAATTGGAATAGCTGAATTTGTGCAAATTTAGTTGAAATTACCATCTATTTTTTAGGATTTGGTTAAAAAATTCAGTTCTCGGAGGTGAATTTATGTAAGTCGATTGAAATTGTCTTGTATGTTTATGGATTCTCATAATATTATCGTTAAGAGGAGCTGAATTTGTGTATTTATATTCGATTTCTTTGGATTTTGATGAAATTTTTAGTTCTAGGAGGTTACTCTGCGTAAATATACTTGAAATTGACTATAACTACTTGGATGAACTGAATTTGTGTAGTTTTATTTGAAACCGAGTTCGATATTTTTCGATTTTGATAACATTTTTAAATTGGAATAGCTGAATTTGTGCAAATTTAGTTGAAATTACCATCTATTTTTTAGGATTTGGTTAAAAAATTCAGTTCTCGGAGGTGAATTTATGTAAGTCGATTGAAATTGTCTTGTATGTTTATGGATTCTCATAATATTATCGTTAAGAGGAGCTGAATTTGTGTATTTATATTCGATTTCTTTGGATTTTGATGAAATTTTTAGTTCTAGGAGGTTACTCTGCGTAAATATACTTGAAATTGACTATAACTACTTGGATGAACTGAATTTGTGTAGTTTTATTTGAAACCGAGTTCGATATTTTTCGATTTTGATAACATTTTTAAATTGGAATAGCTGAATTTGTGCAAATTTAGTTGAAATTACCATCTATTTTTTAGGATTTGGTTAAAAAATTCAGTTCTCGGAGGTGAATTTATGTAAGTCGATTGAAATTGTCTTGTATGTTTATGGATTCTCATAATATTATCGTTAAGAGGAGCTGAATTTGTGTATTTATATTCGATTTCTTTGGATTTTGATGAAATTTTTAGTTCTAGGAGGTTACTCTGCGTAAATATACTTGAAATTGACTATAACTACTTGGATGAACTGAATTTGTGTAGTTTTATTTGAAACCGAGTTCGATATTTTTCGATTTTGATAACATTTTTAAATTGGAATAGCTGAATTTGTGCAAATTTAGTTGAAATTACCATCTATTTTTTAGGATTTGGTTAAAAAATTCAGTTCTCGGAGGTGAATTTATGTAAGTCGATTGAAATTGTCTTGTATGTTTATGGATTCTCATAATATTATCGTTAAGAGGAGCTGAATTTGTGTATTTATATTCGATTTCTTTGGATTTTGATGAAATTTTTAGTTCTAGGAGGTTACTCTGCGTAAATATACTTGAAATTGACTATAACTACTTGGATGAACTGAATTTGTGTAGTTTTATTTGAAACCGAGTTCGATATTTTTCGATTTTGATAACATTTTTAAATTGGAATAGCTGAATTTGTGCAAATTTAGTTGAAATTACCATCTATTTTTTAGGATTTGGTTAAAAAATTCAGTTCTCGGAGGTGAATTTATGTAAGTCGATTGAAATTGTCTTGTATGTTTATGGATTCTCATAATATTATCGTTAAGAGGAGCTGAATTTGTGTATTTATATTCGATTTCTTTGGATTTTGATGAAATTTTTAGTTCTAGGAGGTTACTCTGCGTAAATATACTTGAAATTGACTATAACTACTTGGATGAACTGAATTTGTGTAGTTTTATTTGAAACCGAGTTCGATATTTTTCGATTTTGATAACATTTTTAAATTGGAATAGCTGAATTTGTGCAAATTTAGTTGAAATTACCATCTATTTTTTAGGATTTGGTTAAAAAATTCAGTTCTCGGAGGTGAATTTATGTAAGTCGATTGAAATTGTCTTGTATGTTTATGGATTCTCATAATATTATCGTTAAGAGGAGCTGAATTTGTGTATTTATATTCGATTTCTTTGGATTTTGATGAAATTTTTAGTTCTAGGAGGTTACTCTGCGTAAATATACTTGAAATTGACTATAACTACTTGGATGAACTGAATTTGTGTAGTTTTATTTGAAACCGAGTTCGATATTTTTCGATTTTGATAACATTTTTAAATTGGAATAGCTGAATTTGTGCAAATTTAGTTGAAATTACCATCTATTTTTTAGGATTTGGTTAAAAAATTCAGTTCTCGGAGGTGAATTTATGTAAGTCGATTGAAATTGTCTTGTATGTTTATGGATTCTCATAATATTATCGTTAAGAGGAGCTGAATTTGTGTATTTATATTCGATTTCTTTGGATTTTGATGAAATTTTTAGTTCTAGGAGGTTACTCTGCGTAAATATACTTGAAATTGACTATAACTACTTGGATGAACTGAATTTGTGTAGTTTTATTTGAAACCGAGTTCGATATTTTTCGATTTTGATAACATTTTTAAATTGGAATAGCTGAATTTGTGCAAATTTAGTTGAAATTACCATCTATTTTTTAGGATTTGGTTAAAAAATTCAGTTCTCGGAGGTGAATTTATGTAAGTCGATTGAAATTGTCTTGTATGTTTATGGATTCTCATAATATTATCGTTAAGAGGAGCTGAATTTGTGTATTTATATTCGATTTCTTTGGATTTTGATGAAATTTTTAGTTCTAGGAGGTTACTCTGCGTAAATATACTTGAAATTGACTATAACTACTTGGATGAACTGAATTTGTGTAGTTTTATTTGAAACCGAGTTCGATATTTTTCGATTTTGATAACATTTTTAAATTGGAATAGCTGAATTTGTGCAAATTTAGTTGAAATTACCATCTATTTTTTAGGATTTGGTTAAAAAATTCAGTTCTCGGAGGTGAATTTATGTAAGTCGATTGAAATTGTCTTGTATGTTTATGGATTCTCATAATATTATCGTTAAGAGGAGCTGAATTTGTGTATTTATATTCGATTTCTTTGGATTTTGATGAAATTTTTAGTTCTAGGAGGTTACTCTGCGTAAATATACTTGAAATTGACTATAACTACTTGGATGAACTGAATTTGTGTAGTTTTATTTGAAACCGAGTTCGATATTTTTCGATTTTGATAACATTTTTAAATTGGAATAGCTGAATTTGTGCAAATTTAGTTGAAATTACCATCTATTTTTTAGGATTTGGTTAAAAAATTCAGTTCTCGGAGGTGAATTTATGTAAGTCGATTGAAATTGTCTTGTATGTTTATGGATTCTCATAATATTATCGTTAAGAGGAGCTGAATTTGTGTATTTATATTCGATTTCTTTGGATTTTGATGAAATTTTTAGTTCTAGGAGGTTACTCTGCGTAAATATACTTGAAATTGACTATAACTACTTGGATGAACTGAATTTGTGTAGTTTTATTTGAAACCGAGTTCGATATTTTTCGATTTTGATAACATTTTTAAATTGGAATAGCTGAATTTGTGCAAATTTAGTTGAAATTACCATCTATTTTTTAGGATTTGGTTAAAAAATTCAGTTCTCGGAGGTGAATTTATGTAAGTCGATTGAAATTGTCTTGTATGTTTATGGATTCTCATAATATTATCGTTAAGAGGAGCTGAATTTGTGTATTTATATTCGATTTCTTTGGATTTTGATGAAATTTTTAGTTCTAGGAGGTTACTCTGCGTAAATATACTTGAAATTGACTATAACTACTTGGATGAACTGAATTTGTGTAGTTTTATTTGAAACCGAGTTCGATATTTTTCGATTTTGATAACATTTTTAAATTGGAATAGCTGAATTTGTGCAAATTTAGTTGAAATTACCATCTATTTTTTAGGATTTGGTTAAAAAATTCAGTTCTCGGAGGTGAATTTATGTAAGTCGATTGAAATTGTCTTGTATGTTTATGGATTCTCATAATATTATCGTTAAGAGGAGCTGAATTTGTGTATTTATATTCGATTTCTTTGGATTTTGATGAAATTTTTAGTTCTAGGAGGTTACTCTGCGTAAATATACTTGAAATTGACTATAACTACTTGGATGAACTGAATTTGTGTAGTTTTATTTGAAACCGAGTTCGATATTTTTCGATTTTGATAACATTTTTAAATTGGAATAGCTGAATTTGTGCAAATTTAGTTGAAATTACCATCTATTTTTTAGGATTTGGTTAAAAAATTCAGTTCTCGGAGGTGAATTTATGTAAGTCGATTGAAATTGTCTTGTATGTTTATGGATTCTCATAATATTATCGTTAAGAGGAGCTGAATTTGTGTATTTATATTCGATTTCTTTGGATTTTGATGAAATTTTTAGTTCTAGGAGGTTACTCTGCGTAAATATACTTGAAATTGACTATAACTACTTGGATGAACTGAATTTGTGTAGTTTTATTTGAAACCGAGTTCGATATTTTTCGATTTTGATAACATTTTTAAATTGGAATAGCTGAATTTGTGCAAATTTAGTTGAAATTACCATCTATTTTTTAGGATTTGGTTAAAAAATTCAGTTCTCGGAGGTGAATTTATGTAAGTCGATTGAAATTGTCTTGTATGTTTATGGATTCTCATAATATTATCGTTAAGAGGAGCTGAATTTGTGTATTTATATTCGATTTCTTTGGATTTTGATGAAATTTTTAGTTCTAGGAGGTTACTCTGCGTAAATATACTTGAAATTGACTATAACTACTTGGATGAACTGAATTTGTGTAGTTTTATTTGAAACCGAGTTCGATATTTTTCGATTTTGATAACATTTTTAAATTGGAATAGCTGAATTTGTGCAAATTTAGTTGAAATTACCATCTATTTTTTAGGATTTGGTTAAAAAATTCAGTTCTCGGAGGTGAATTTATGTAAGTCGATTGAAATTGTCTTGTATGTTTATGGATTCTCATAATATTATCGTTAAGAGGAGCTGAATTTGTGTATTTATATTCGATTTCTTTGGATTTTGATGAAATTTTTAGTTCTAGGAGGTTACTCTGCGTAAATATACTTGAAATTGACTATAACTACTTGGATGAACTGAATTTGTGTAGTTTTATTTGAAACCGAGTTCGATATTTTTCGATTTTGATAACATTTTTAAATTGGAATAGCTGAATTTGTGCAAATTTAGTTGAAATTACCATCTATTTTTTAGGATTTGGTTAAAAAATTCAGTTCTCGGAGGTGAATTTATGTAAGTCGATTGAAATTGTCTTGTATGTTTATGGATTCTCATAATATTATCGTTAAGAGGAGCTGAATTTGTGTATTTATATTCGATTTCTTTGGATTTTGATGAAATTTTTAGTTCTAGGAGGTTACTCTGCGTAAATATACTTGAAATTGACTATAACTACTTGGATGAACTGAATTTGTGTAGTTTTATTTGAAACCGAGTTCGATATTTTTCGATTTTGATAACATTTTTAAATTGGAATAGCTGAATTTGTGCAAATTTAGTTGAAATTACCATCTATTTTTTAGGATTTGGTTAAAAAATTCAGTTCTCGGAGGTGAATTTATGTAAGTCGATTGAAATTGTCTTGTATGTTTATGGATTCTCATAATATTATCGTTAAGAGGAGCTGAATTTGTGTATTTATATTCGATTTCTTTGGATTTTGATGAAATTTTTAGTTCTAGGAGGTTACTCTGCGTAAATATACTTGAAATTGACTATAACTACTTGGATGAACTGAATTTGTGTAGTTTTATTTGAAACCGAGTTCGATATTTTTCGATTTTGATAACATTTTTAAATTGGAATAGCTGAATTTGTGCAAATTTAGTTGAAATTACCATCTATTTTTTAGGATTTGGTTAAAAAATTCAGTTCTCGGAGGTGAATTTATGTAAGTCGATTGAAATTGTCTTGTATGTTTATGGATTCTCATAATATTATCGTTAAGAGGAGCTGAATTTGTGTATTTATATTCGATTTCTTTGGATTTTGATGAAATTTTTAGTTCTAGGAGGTTACTCTGCGTAAATATACTTGAAATTGACTATAACTACTTGGATGAACTGAATTTGTGTAGTTTTATTTGAAACCGAGTTCGATATTTTTCGATTTTGATAACATTTTTAAATTGGAATAGCTGAATTTGTGCAAATTTAGTTGAAATTACCATCTATTTTTTAGGATTTGGTTAAAAAATTCAGTTCTCGGAGGTGAATTTATGTAAGTCGATTGAAATTGTCTTGTATGTTTATGGATTCTCATAATATTATCGTTAAGAGGAGCTGAATTTGTGTATTTATATTCGATTTCTTTGGATTTTGATGAAATTTTTAGTTCTAGGAGGTTACTCTGCGTAAATATACTTGAAATTGACTATAACTACTTGGATGAACTGAATTTGTGTAGTTTTATTTGAAACCGAGTTCGATATTTTTCGATTTTGATAACATTTTTAAATTGGAATAGCTGAATTTGTGCAAATTTAGTTGAAATTACCATCTATTTTTTAGGATTTGGTTAAAAAATTCAGTTCTCGGAGGTGAATTTATGTAAGTCGATTGAAATTGTCTTGTATGTTTATGGATTCTCATAATATTATCGTTAAGAGGAGCTGAATTTGTGTATTTATATTCGATTTCTTTGGATTTTGATGAAATTTTTAGTTCTAGGAGGTTACTCTGCGTAAATATACTTGAAATTGACTATAACTACTTGGATGAACTGAATTTGTGTAGTTTTATTTGAAACCGAGTTCGATATTTTTCGATTTTGATAACATTTTTAAATTGGAATAGCTGAATTTGTGCAAATTTAGTTGAAATTACCATCTATTTTTTAGGATTTGGTTAAAAAATTCAGTTCTCGGAGGTGAATTTATGTAAGTCGATTGAAATTGTCTTGTATGTTTATGGATTCTCATAATATTATCGTTAAGAGGAGCTGAATTTGTGTATTTATATTCGATTTCTTTGGATTTTGATGAAATTTTTAGTTCTAGGAGGTTACTCTGCGTAAATATACTTGAAATTGACTATAACTACTTGGATGAACTGAATTTGTGTAGTTTTATTTGAAACCGAGTTCGATATTTTTCGATTTTGATAACATTTTTAAATTGGAATAGCTGAATTTGTGCAAATTTAGTTGAAATTACCATCTATTTTTTAGGATTTGGTTAAAAAATTCAGTTCTCGGAGGTGAATTTATGTAAGTCGATTGAAATTGTCTTGTATGTTTATGGATTCTCATAATATTATCGTTAAGAGGAGCTGAATTTGTGTATTTATATTCGATTTCTTTGGATTTTGATGAAATTTTTAGTTCTAGGAGGTTACTCTGCGTAAATATACTTGAAATTGACTATAACTACTTGGATGAACTGAATTTGTGTAGTTTTATTTGAAACCGAGTTCGATATTTTTCGATTTTGATAACATTTTTAAATTGGAATAGCTGAATTTGTGCAAATTTAGTTGAAATTACCATCTATTTTTTAGGATTTGGTTAAAAAATTCAGTTCTCGGAGGTGAATTTATGTAAGTCGATTGAAATTGTCTTGTATGTTTATGGATTCTCATAATATTATCGTTAAGAGGAGCTGAATTTGTGTATTTATATTCGATTTCTTTGGATTTTGATGAAATTTTTAGTTCTAGGAGGTTACTCTGCGTAAATATACTTGAAATTGACTATAACTACTTGGATGAACTGAATTTGTGTAGTTTTATTTGAAACCGAGTTCGATATTTTTCGATTTTGATAACATTTTTAAATTGGAATAGCTGAATTTGTGCAAATTTAGTTGAAATTACCATCTATTTTTTAGGATTTGGTTAAAAAATTCAGTTCTCGGAGGTGAATTTATGTAAGTCGATTGAAATTGTCTTGTATGTTTATGGATTCTCATAATATTATCGTTAAGAGGAGCTGAATTTGTGTATTTATATTCGATTTCTTTGGATTTTGATGAAATTTTTAGTTCTAGGAGGTTACTCTGCGTAAATATACTTGAAATTGACTATAACTACTTGGATGAACTGAATTTGTGTAGTTTTATTTGAAACCGAGTTCGATATTTTTCGATTTTGATAACATTTTTAAATTGGAATAGCTGAATTTGTGCAAATTTAGTTGAAATTACCATCTATTTTTTAGGATTTGGTTAAAAAATTCAGTTCTCGGAGGTGAATTTATGTAAGTCGATTGAAATTGTCTTGTATGTTTATGGATTCTCATAATATTATCGTTAAGAGGAGCTGAATTTGTGTATTTATATTCGATTTCTTTGGATTTTGATGAAATTTTTAGTTCTAGGAGGTTACTCTGCGTAAATATACTTGAAATTGACTATAACTACTTGGATGAACTGAATTTGTGTAGTTTTATTTGAAACCGAGTTCGATATTTTTCGATTTTGATAACATTTTTAAATTGGAATAGCTGAATTTGTGCAAATTTAGTTGAAATTACCATCTATTTTTTAGGATTTGGTTAAAAAATTCAGTTCTCGGAGGTGAATTTATGTAAGTCGATTGAAATTGTCTTGTATGTTTATGGATTCTCATAATATTATCGTTAAGAGGAGCTGAATTTGTGTATTTATATTCGATTTCTTTGGATTTTGATGAAATTTTTAGTTCTAGGAGGTTACTCTGCGTAAATATACTTGAAATTGACTATAACTACTTGGATGAACTGAATTTGTGTAGTTTTATTTGAAACCGAGTTCGATATTTTTCGATTTTGATAACATTTTTAAATTGGAATAGCTGAATTTGTGCAAATTTAGTTGAAATTACCATCTATTTTTTAGGATTTGGTTAAAAAATTCAGTTCTCGGAGGTGAATTTATGTAAGTCGATTGAAATTGTCTTGTATGTTTATGGATTCTCATAATATTATCGTTAAGAGGAGCTGAATTTGTGTATTTATATTCGATTTCTTTGGATTTTGATGAAATTTTTAGTTCTAGGAGGTTACTCTGCGTAAATATACTTGAAATTGACTATAACTACTTGGATGAACTGAATTTGTGTAGTTTTATTTGAAACCGAGTTCGATATTTTTCGATTTTGATAACATTTTTAAATTGGAATAGCTGAATTTGTGCAAATTTAGTTGAAATTACCATCTATTTTTTAGGATTTGGTTAAAAAATTCAGTTCTCGGAGGTGAATTTATGTAAGTCGATTGAAATTGTCTTGTATGTTTATGGATTCTCATAATATTATCGTTAAGAGGAGCTGAATTTGTGTATTTATATTCGATTTCTTTGGATTTTGATGAAATTTTTAGTTCTAGGAGGTTACTCTGCGTAAATATACTTGAAATTGACTATAACTACTTGGATGAACTGAATTTGTGTAGTTTTATTTGAAACCGAGTTCGATATTTTTCGATTTTGATAACATTTTTAAATTGGAATAGCTGAATTTGTGCAAATTTAGTTGAAATTACCATCTATTTTTTAGGATTTGGTTAAAAAATTCAGTTCTCGGAGGTGAATTTATGTAAGTCGATTGAAATTGTCTTGTATGTTTATGGATTCTCATAATATTATCGTTAAGAGGAGCTGAATTTGTGTATTTATATTCGATTTCTTTGGATTTTGATGAAATTTTTAGTTCTAGGAGGTTACTCTGCGTAAATATACTTGAAATTGACTATAACTACTTGGATGAACTGAATTTGTGTAGTTTTATTTGAAACCGAGTTCGATATTTTTCGATTTTGATAACATTTTTAAATTGGAATAGCTGAATTTGTGCAAATTTAGTTGAAATTACCATCTATTTTTTAGGATTTGGTTAAAAAATTCAGTTCTCGGAGGTGAATTTATGTAAGTCGATTGAAATTGTCTTGTATGTTTATGGATTCTCATAATATTATCGTTAAGAGGAGCTGAATTTGTGTATTTATATTCGATTTCTTTGGATTTTGATGAAATTTTTAGTTCTAGGAGGTTACTCTGCGTAAATATACTTGAAATTGACTATAACTACTTGGATGAACTGAATTTGTGTAGTTTTATTTGAAACCGAGTTCGATATTTTTCGATTTTGATAACATTTTTAAATTGGAATAGCTGAATTTGTGCAAATTTAGTTGAAATTACCATCTATTTTTTAGGATTTGGTTAAAAAATTCAGTTCTCGGAGGTGAATTTATGTAAGTCGATTGAAATTGTCTTGTATGTTTATGGATTCTCATAATATTATCGTTAAGAGGAGCTGAATTTGTGTATTTATATTCGATTTCTTTGGATTTTGATGAAATTTTTAGTTCTAGGAGGTTACTCTGCGTAAATATACTTGAAATTGACTATAACTACTTGGATGAACTGAATTTGTGTAGTTTTATTTGAAACCGAGTTCGATATTTTTCGATTTTGATAACATTTTTAAATTGGAATAGCTGAATTTGTGCAAATTTAGTTGAAATTACCATCTATTTTTTAGGATTTGGTTAAAAAATTCAGTTCTCGGAGGTGAATTTATGTAAGTCGATTGAAATTGTCTTGTATGTTTATGGATTCTCATAATATTATCGTTAAGAGGAGCTGAATTTGTGTATTTATATTCGATTTCTTTGGATTTTGATGAAATTTTTAGTTCTAGGAGGTTACTCTGCGTAAATATACTTGAAATTGACTATAACTACTTGGATGAACTGAATTTGTGTAGTTTTATTTGAAACCGAGTTCGATATTTTTCGATTTTGATAACATTTTTAAATTGGAATAGCTGAATTTGTGCAAATTCAGTTGAAATTACCATCTATTTTTTAGGATTTGGTTAAAAAATTCAGTTCTCGGAGGTGAATTTATGTAAGTCGATTGAAATTGTCTTGTATGTTTATGGATTCTCATAATATTATCGTTAAGAGGAGCTGAATTTGTGTATTTATATTCGATTTCTTTGGATTTTGATGAAATTTTTAGTTCTAGGAGGTTACTCTGCGTAAATATACTTGAAATTGACTATAACTACTTGGATGAACTGAATTTGTGTAGTTTTATTTGAAACCGAGTTCGATATTTTTCGATTTTGATAACATTTTTAAATTGGAATAGCTGAATTTGTGCAAATTTAGTTGAAATTACCATCTATTTTTTAGGATTTGGTTAAAAAATTCAGTTCTCGGAGGTGAATTTATGTAAGTCGATTGAAATTGTCTTGTATGTTTATGGATTCTCATAATATTATCGTTAAGAGGAGCTGAATTTGTGTATTTATATTCGATTTCTTTGGATTTTGATGAAATTTTTAGTTCTAGGAGGTTACTCTGCGTAAATATACTTGAAATTGACTATAACTACTTGGATGAACTGAATTTGTGTAGTTTTATTTGAAACCGAGTTCGATATTTTTCGATTTTGATAACATTTTTAAATTGGAATAGCTGAATTTGTGCAAATTTAGTTGAAATTACCATCTATTTTTTAGGATTTGGTTAAAAAATTCAGTTCTCGGAGGTGAATTTATGTAAGTCGATTGAAATTGTCTTGTATGTTTATGGATTCTCATAATATTATCGTTAAGAGGAGCTGAATTTGTGTATTTATATTCGATTTCTTTGGATTTTGATGAAATTTTTAGTTCTAGGAGGTTACTCTGCGTAAATATACTTGAAATTGACTATAACTACTTGGATGAACTGAATTTGTGTAGTTTTATTTGAAACCGAGTTCGATATTTTTCGATTTTGATAACATTTTTAAATTGGAATAGCTGAATTTGTGCAAATTTAGTTGA
The DNA here is from genome assembly GCA_963971345.1 of Andrena flavipes. Classification (NCBI taxonomy): domain Eukaryota; kingdom Metazoa; phylum Arthropoda; class Insecta; order Hymenoptera; family Andrenidae; genus Andrena; species Andrena flavipes. The sequence goes on from OZ020479.1 coordinate 31,904,210, forward strand.
AATTACCATCTATTTTTTAGGATTTGGTTAAAAAATTCAGTTCTCGGAGGTGAATTTATGTAAGTCGATTGAAATTGTCTTGTATGTTTATGGATTCTCATAATATTATCGTTAAGAGGAGCTGAATTTGTGTATTTATATTCGATTTCTTTGGATTTTGATGAAATTTTTAGTTCTAGGAGGTTACTCTGCGTAAATATACTTGAAATTGACTATAACTACTTGGATGAACTGAATTTGTGTAGTTTTATTTGAAACCGAGTTCGATATTTTTCGATTTTGATAACATTTTTAAATTGGAATAGCTGAATTTGTGCAAATTTAGTTGAAATTACCATCTATTTTTTAGGATTTGGTTAAAAAATTCAGTTCTCGGAGGTGAATTTATGTAAGTCGATTGAAATTGTCTTGTATGTTTATGGATTCTCATAATATTATCGTTAAGAGGAGCTGAATTTGTGTATTTATATTCGATTTCTTTGGATTTTGATGAAATTTTTAGTTCTAGGAGGTTACTCTGCGTAAATATACTTGAAATTGACTATAACTACTTGGATGAACTGAATTTGTGTAGTTTTATTTGAAACCGAGTTCGATATTTTTCGATTTTGATAACATTTTTAAATTGGAATAGCTGAATTTGTGCAAATTCAGTTGAAATTACCATCTATTTTTTAGGATTTGGTTAAAAAATTCAGTTCTCGGAGGTGAATTTATGTAAGTCGATTGAAATTGTCTTGTATGTTTATGGATTCTCATAATATTATCGTTAAGAGGAGCTGAATTTGTGTATTTATATTCGATTTCTTTGGATTTTGATGAAATTTTTAGTTCTAGGAGGTTACTCTGCGTAAATATACTTGAAATTGACTATAACTACTTGGATGAACTGAATTTGTGTAGTTTTATTTGAAACCGAGTTCGATATTTTTCGATTTTGATAACATTTTTAAATTGGAATAGCTGAATTTGTGCAAATTTAGTTGAAATTACCATCTATTTTTTAGGATTTGGTTAAAAAATTCAGTTCTCGGAGGTGAATTTATGTAAGTCGATTGAAATTGTCTTGTATGTTTATGGATTCTCATAATATTATCGTTAAGAGGAGCTGAATTTGTGTATTTATATTCGATTTCTTTGGATTTTGATGAAATTTTTAGTTCTAGGAGGTTACTCTGCGTAAATATACTTGAAATTGACTATAACTACTTGGATGAACTGAATTTGTGTAGTTTTATTTGAAACCGAGTTCGATATTTTTCGATTTTGATAACATTTTTAAATTGGAATAGCTGAATTTGTGCAAATTTAGTTGAAATTACCATCTATTTTTTAGGATTTGGTTAAAAAATTCAGTTCTCGGAGGTGAATTTATGTAAGTCGATTGAAATTGTCTTGTATGTTTATGGATTCTCATAATATTATCGTTAAGAGGAGCTGAATTTGTGTATTTATATTCGATTTCTTTGGATTTTGATGAAATTTTTAGTTCTAGGAGGTTACTCTGCGTAAATATACTTGAAATTGACTATAACTACTTGGATGAACTGAATTTGTGTAGTTTTATTTGAAACCGAGTTCGATATTTTTCGATTTTGATAACATTTTTAAATTGGAATAGCTGAATTTGTGCAAATTTAGTTGAAATTACCATCTATTTTTTAGGATTTGGTTAAAAAATTCAGTTCTCGGAGGTGAATTTATGTAAGTCGATTGAAATTGTCTTGTATGTTTATGGATTCTCATAATATTATCGTTAAGAGGAGCTGAATTTGTGTATTTATATTCGATTTCTTTGGATTTTGATGAAATTTTTAGTTCTAGGAGGTTACTCTGCGTAAATATACTTGAAATTGACTATAACTACTTGGATGAACTGAATTTGTGTAGTTTTATTTGAAACCGAGTTCGATATTTTTCGATTTTGATAACATTTTTAAATTGGAATAGCTGAATTTGTGCAAATTTAGTTGAAATTACCATCTATTTTTTAGGATTTGGTTAAAAAATTCAGTTCTCGGAGGTGAATTTATGTAAGTCGATTGAAATTGTCTTGTATGTTTATGGATTCTCATAATATTATCGTTAAGAGGAGCTGAATTTGTGTATTTATATTCGATTTCTTTGGATTTTGATGAAATTTTTAGTTCTAGGAGGTTACTCTGCGTAAATATACTTGAAATTGACTATAACTACTTGGATGAACTGAATTTGTGTAGTTTTATTTGAAACCGAGTTCGATATTTTTCGATTTTGATAACATTTTTAAATTGGAATAGCTGAATTTGTGCAAATTTAGTTGAAATTACCATCTATTTTTTAGGATTTGGTTAAAAAATTCAGTTCTCGGAGGTGAATTTATGTAAGTCGATTGAAATTGTCTTGTATGTTTATGGATTCTCATAATATTATCGTTAAGAGGAGCTGAATTTGTGTATTTATATTCGATTTCTTTGGATTTTGATGAAATTTTTAGTTCTAGGAGGTTACTCTGCGTAAATATACTTGAAATTGACTATAACTACTTGGATGAACTGAATTTGTGTAGTTTTATTTGAAACCGAGTTCGATATTTTTCGATTTTGATAACATTTTTAAATTGGAATAGCTGAATTTGTGCAAATTTAGTTGAAATTACCATCTATTTTTTAGGATTTGGTTAAAAAATTCAGTTCTCGGAGGTGAATTTATGTAAGTCGATTGAAATTGTCTTGTATGTTTATGGATTCTCATAATATTATCGTTAAGAGGAGCTGAATTTGTGTATTTATATTCGATTTCTTTGGATTTTGATGAAATTTTTAGTTCTAGGAGGTTACTCTGCGTAAATATACTTGAAATTGACTATAACTACTTGGATGAACTGAATTTGTGTAGTTTTATTTGAAACCGAGTTCGATATTTTTCGATTTTGATAACATTTTTAAATTGGAATAGCTGAATTTGTGCAAATTTAGTTGAAATTACCATCTATTTTTTAGGATTTGGTTAAAAAATTCAGTTCTCGGAGGTGAATTTATGTAAGTCGATTGAAATTGTCTTGTATGTTTATGGATTCTCATAATATTATCGTTAAGAGGAGCTGAATTTGTGTATTTATATTCGATTTCTTTGGATTTTGATGAAATTTTTAGTTCTAGGAGGTTACTCTGCGTAAATATACTTGAAATTGACTATAACTACTTGGATGAACTGAATTTGTGTAGTTTTATTTGAAACCGAGTTCGATATTTTTCGATTTTGATAACATTTTTAAATTGGAATAGCTGAATTTGTGCAAATTTAGTTGAAATTACCATCTATTTTTTAGGATTTGGTTAAAAAATTCAGTTCTCGGAGGTGAATTTATGTAAGTCGATTGAAATTGTCTTGTATGTTTATGGATTCTCATAATATTATCGTTAAGAGGAGCTGAATTTGTGTATTTATATTCGATTTCTTTGGATTTTGATGAAATTTTTAGTTCTAGGAGGTTACTCTGCGTAAATATACTTGAAATTGACTATAACTACTTGGATGAACTGAATTTGTGTAGTTTTATTTGAAACCGAGTTCGATATTTTTCGATTTTGATAACATTTTTAAATTGGAATAGCTGAATTTGTGCAAATTCAGTTGAAATTACCATCTATTTTTTAGGATTTGGTTAAAAAATTCAGTTCTCGGAGGTGAATTTATGTAAGTCGATTGAAATTGTCTTGTATGTTTATGGATTCTCATAATATTATCGTTAAGAGGAGCTGAATTTGTGTATTTATATTCGATTTCTTTGGATTTTGATGAAATTTTTAGTTCTAGGAGGTTACTCTGCGTAAATATACTTGAAATTGACTATAACTACTTGGATGAACTGAATTTGTGTAGTTTTATTTGAAACCGAGTTCGATATTTTTCGATTTTGATAACATTTTTAAATTGGAATAGCTGAATTTGTGCAAATTTAGTTGAAATTACCATCTATTTTTTAGGATTTGGTTAAAAAATTCAGTTCTCGGAGGTGAATTTATGTAAGTCGATTGAAATTGTCTTGTATGTTTATGGATTCTCATAATATTATCGTTAAGAGGAGCTGAATTTGTGTATTTATATTCGATTTCTTTGGATTTTGATGAAATTTTTAGTTCTAGGAGGTTACTCTGCGTAAATATACTTGAAATTGACTATAACTACTTGGATGAACTGAATTTGTGTAGTTTTATTTGAAACCGAGTTCGATATTTTTCGATTTTGATAACATTTTTAAATTGGAATAGCTGAATTTGTGCAAATTTAGTTGAAATTACCATCTATTTTTTAGGATTTGGTTAAAAAATTCAGTTCTCGGAGGTGAATTTATGTAAGTCGATTGAAATTGTCTTGTATGTTTATGGATTCTCATAATATTATCGTTAAGAGGAGCTGAATTTGTGTATTTATATTCGATTTCTTTGGATTTTGATGAAATTTTTAGTTCTAGGAGGTTACTCTGCGTAAATATACTTGAAATTGACTATAACTACTTGGATGAACTGAATTTGTGTAGTTTTATTTGAAACCGAGTTCGATATTTTTCGATTTTGATAACATTTTTAAATTGGAATAGCTGAATTTGTGCAAATTTAGTTGAAATTACCATCTATTTTTTAGGATTTGGTTAAAAAATTCAGTTCTCGGAGGTGAATTTATGTAAGTCGATTGAAATTGTCTTGTATGTTTATGGATTCTCATAATATTATCGTTAAGAGGAGCTGAATTTGTGTATTTATATTCGATTTCTTTGGATTTTGAGGAAATTTTTAGTTCTAGGAGGTTACTCTGCGTAAATATACTTGAAATTGACTATAACTACTTGGATGAACTGAATTTGTGTAGTTTTATTTGAAACCGAGTTCGATATTTTTCGATTTTGATAACATTTTTAAATTGGAATAGCTGAATTTGTGCAAATTTAGTTGAAATTACCATCTATTTTTTAGGATTTGGTTAAAAAATTCAGTTCTCGGAGGTGAATTTATGTAAGTCGATTGAAATTGTCTTGTATGTTTATGGATTCTCATAATATTATCGTTAAGAGGAGCTGAATTTGTGTATTTATATTCGATTTCTTTGGATTTTGATGAAATTTTTAGTTCTAGGAGGTTACTCTGCGTAAATATACTTGAAATTGACTATAACTACTTGGATGAACTGAATTTGTGTAGTTTTATTTGAAACCGAGTTCGATATTTTTCGATTTTGATAACATTTTTAAATTGGAATAGCTGAATTTGTGCAAATTTAGTTGAAATTACCATCTATTTTTTAGGATTTGGTTAAAAAATTCAGTTCTCGGAGGTGAATTTATGTAAGTCGATTGAAATTGTCTTGTATGTTTATGGATTCTCATAATATTATCGTTAAGAGGAGCTGAATTTGTGTATTTATATTCGATTTCTTTGGATTTTGATGAAATTTTTAGTTCTAGGAGGTTACTCTGCGTAAATATACTTGAAATTGACTATAACTACTTGGATGAACTGAATTTGTGTAGTTTTATTTGAAACCGAGTTCGATATTTTTCGATTTTGATAACATTTTTAAATTGGAATAGCTGAATTTGTGCAAATTTAGTTGAAATTACCATCTATTTTTTAGGATTTGGTTAAAAAATTCAGTTCTCGGAGGTGAATTTATGTAAGTCGATTGAAATTGTCTTGTATGTTTATGGATTCTCATAATATTATCGTTAAGAGGAGCTGAATTTGTGTATTTATATTCGATTTCTTTGGATTTTGAGGAAATTTTTAGTTCTAGGAGGTTACTCTGCGTAAATATACTTGAAATTGACTATAACTACTTGGATGAACTGAATTTGTGTAGTTTTATTTGAAACCGAGTTCGATATTTTTCGATTTTGATAACATTTTTAAATTGGAATAGCTGAATTTGTGCAAATTTAGTTGAAATTACCATCTATTTTTTAGGATTTGGTTAAAAAATTCAGTTCTCGGAGGTGAATTTATGTAAGTCGATTGAAATTGTCTTGTATGTTTATGGATTCTCATAATATTATCGTTAAGAGGAGCTGAATTTGTGTATTTATATTCGATTTCTTTGGATTTTGATGAAATTTTTAGTTCTAGGAGGTTACTCTGCGTAAATATACTTGAAATTGACTATAACTACTTGGATGAACTGAATTTGTGTAGTTTTATTTGAAACCGAGTTCGATATTTTTCGATTTTGATAACATTTTTAAATTGGAATAGCTGAATTTGTGCAAATTTAGTTGAAATTACCATCTATTTTTTAGGATTTGGTTAAAAAATTCAGTTCTCGGAGGTGAATTTATGTAAGTCGATTGAAATTGTCTTGTATGTTTATGGATTCTCATAATATTATCGTTAAGAGGAGCTGAATTTGTGTATTTATATTCGATTTCTTTGGATTTTGATGAAATTTTTAGTTCTAGGAGGTTACTCTGCGTAAATATACTTGAAATTGACTATAACTACTTGGATGAACTGAATTTGTGTAGTTTTATTTGAAACCGAGTTCGATATTTTTCGATTTTGATAACATTTTTAAATTGGAATAGCTGAATTTGTGCAAATTTAGTTGAAATTACCATCTATTTTTTAGGATTTGGTTAAAAAATTCAGTTCTCGGAGGTGAATTTATGTAAGTCGATTGAAATTGTCTTGTATGTTTATGGATTCTCATAATATTATCGTTAAGAGGAGCTGAATTTGTGTATTTATATTCGATTTCTTTGGATTTTGATGAAATTTTTAGTTCTAGGAGGTTACTCTGCGTAAATATACTTGAAATTGACTATAACTACTTGGATGAACTGAATTTGTGTAGTTTTATTTGAAACCGAGTTCGATATTTTTCGATTTTGATAACATTTTTAAATTGGAATAGCTGAATTTGTGCAAATTTAGTTGAAATTACCATCTATTTTTTAGGATTTGGTTAAAAAATTCAGTTCTCGGAGGTGAATTTATGTAAGTCGATTGAAATTGTCTTGTATGTTTATGGATTCTCATAATATTATCGTTAAGAGGAGCTGAATTTGTGTATTTATATTCGATTTCTTTGGATTTTGATGAAATTTTTAGTTCTAGGAGGTTACTCTGCGTAAATATACTTGAAATTGACTATAACTACTTGGATGAACTGAATTTGTGTAGTTTTATTTGAAACCGAGTTCGATATTTTTCGATTTTGATAACATTTTTAAATTGGAATAGCTGAATTTGTGCAAATTTAGTTGAAATTACCATCTATTTTTTAGGATTTGGTTAAAAAATTCAGTTCTCGGAGGTGAATTTATGTAAGTCGATTGAAATTGTCTTGTATGTTTATGGATTCTCATAATATTATCGTTAAGAGGAGCTGAATTTGTGTATTTATATTCGATTTCTTTGGATTTTGATGAAATTTTTAGTTCTAGGAGGTTACTCTGCGTAAATATACTTGAAATTGACTATAACTACTTGGATGAACTGAATTTGTGTAGTTTTATTTGAAACCGAGTTCGATATTTTTCGATTTTGATAACATTTTTAAATTGGAATAGCTGAATTTGTGCAAATTTAGTTGAAATTACCATCTATTTTTTAGGATTTGGTTAAAAAATTCAGTTCTCGGAGGTGAATTTATGTAAGTCGATTGAAATTGTCTTGTATGTTTATGGATTCTCATAATATTATCGTTAAGAGGAGCTGAATTTGTGTATTTATATTCGATTTCTTTGGATTTTGATGAAATTTTTAGTTCTAGGAGGTTACTCTGCGTAAATATACTTGAAATTGACTATAACTACTTGGATGAACTGAATTTGTGTAGTTTTATTTGAAACCGAGTTCGATATTTTTCGATTTTGATAACATTTTTAAATTGGAATAGCTGAATTTGTGCAAATTCAGTTGAAATTACCATCTATTTTTTAGGATTTGGTTAAAAAATTCAGTTCTCGGAGGTGAATTTATGTAAGTCGATTGAAATTGTCTTGTATGTTTATGGATTCTCATAATATTATCGTTAAGAGGAGCTGAATTTGTGTATTTATATTCGATTTCTTTGGATTTTGATGAAATTTTTAGTTCTAGGAGGTTACTCTGCGTAAATATACTTGAAATTGACTATAACTACTTGGATGAACTGAATTTGTGTAGTTTTATTTGAAACCGAGTTCGATATTTTTCGATTTTGATAACATTTTTAAATTGGAATAGCTGAATTTGTGCAAATTTAGTTGAAATTACCATCTATTTTTTAGGATTTGGTTAAAAAATTCAGTTCTCGGAGGTGAATTTATGTAAGTCGATTGAAATTGTCTTGTATGTTTATGGATTCTCATAATATTATCGTTAAGAGGAGCTGAATTTGTGTATTTATATTCGATTTCTTTGGATTTTGATGAAATTTTTAGTTCTAGGAGGTTACTCTGCGTAAATATACTTGAAATTGACTATAACTACTTGGATGAACTGAATTTGTGTAGTTTTATTTGAAACCGAGTTCGATATTTTTCGATTTTGATAACATTTTTAAATTGGAATAGCTGAATTTGTGCAAATTTAGTTGAAATTACCATCTATTTTTTAGGATTTGGTTAAAAAATTCAGTTCTCGGAGGTGAATTTATGTAAGTCGATTGAAATTGTCTTGTATGTTTATGGATTCTCATAATATTATCGTTAAGAGGAGCTGAATTTGTGTATTTATATTCGATTTCTTTGGATTTTGATGAAATTTTTAGTTCTAGGAGGTTACTCTGCGTAAATATACTTGAAATTGACTATAACTACTTGGATGAACTGAATTTGTGTAGTTTTATTTGAAACCGAGTTCGATATTTTTCGATTTTGATAACATTTTTAAATTGGAATAGCTGAATTTGTGCAAATTTAGTTGAAATTACCATCTATTTTTTAGGATTTGGTTAAAAAATTCAGTTCTCGGAGGTGAATTTATGTAAGTCGATTGAAATTGTCTTGTATGTTTATGGATTCTCATAATATTATCGTTAAGAGGAGCTGAATTTGTGTATTTATATTCGATTTCTTTGGATTTTGATGAAATTTTTAGTTCTAGGAGGTTACTCTGCGTAAATATACTTGAAATTGACTATAACTACTTGGATGAACTGAATTTGTGTAGTTTTATTTGAAACCGAGTTCGATATTTTTCGATTTTGATAACATTTTTAAATTGGAATAGCTGAATTTGTGCAAATTTAGTTGAAATTACCATCTATTTTTTAGGATTTGGTTAAAAAATTCAGTTCTCGGAGGTGAATTTATGTAAGTCGATTGAAATATCTTGTATGTTTATGGATTCTCATAATATTATCGTTAAGAGGAGCTGAATTTGTGTATTTATATTCGATTTCTTTGGATTTTGATGAAATTTTTAGTTCTAGGAGGTTACTCTGCGTAAATATACTTGAAATTGACTATAACTACTTGGATGAACTGAATTTGTGTAGTTTTATTTGAAACCGAGTTCGATATTTTTCGATTTTGATAACATTTTTAAATTGGAATAGCTGAATTTGTGCAAATTTAGTTGAAATTACCATCTATTTTTTAGGATTTGGTTAAAAAATTCAGTTCTCGGAGGTGAATTTATGTAAGTCGATTGAAATTGTCTTGTATGTTTATGGATTCTCATAATATTATCGTTAAGAGGAGCTGAATTTGTGTATTTATATTCGATTTCTTTGGATTTTGATGAAATTTTTAGTTCTAGGAGGTTACTCTGCGTAAATATACTTGAAATTGACTATAACTACTTGGATGAACTGAATTTGTGTAGTTTTATTTGAAACCGAGTTCGATATTTTTCGATTTTGATAACATTTTTAAATTGGAATAGCTGAATTTGTGCAAATTTAGTTGAAATTACCATCTATTTTTTAGGATTTGGTTAAAAAATTCAGTTCTCGGAGGTGAATTTATGTAAGTCGATTGAAATTGTCTTGTATGTTTATGGATTCTCATAATATTATCGTTAAGAGGAGCTGAATTTGTGTATTTATATTCGATTTCTTTGGATTTTGATGAAATTTTTAGTTCTAGGAGGTTACTCTGCGTAAATATACTTGAAATTGACTATAACTACTTGGATGAACTGAATTTGTGTAGTTTTATTTGAAACCGAGTTCGATATTTTTCGATTTTGATAACATTTTTAAATTGGAATAGCTGAATTTGTGCAAATTTAGTTGAAATTACCATCTATTTTTTAGGATTTGGTTAAAAAATTCAGTTCTCGGAGGTGAATTTATGTAAGTCGATTGAAATTGTCTTGTATGTTTATGGATTCTCATAATATTATCGTTAAGAGGAGCTGAATTTGTGTATTTATATTCGATTTCTTTGGATTTTGATGAAATTTTTAGTTCTAGGAGGTTACTCTGCGTAAATATACTTGAAATTGACTATAACTACTTGGATGAACTGAATTTGTGTAGTTTTATTTGAAACCGAGTTCGATATTTTTCGATTTTGATAACATTTTTAAATTGGAATAGCTGAATTTGTGCAAATTTAGTTGAAATTACCATCTATTTTTTAGGATTTGGTTAAAAAATTCAGTTCTCGGAGGTGAATTTATGTAAGTCGATTGAAATTGTCTTGTATGTTTATGGATTCTCATAATATTATCGTTAAGAGGAGCTGAATTTGTGTATTTATATTCGATTTCTTTGGATTTTGATGAAATTTTTAGTTCTAGGAGGTTACTCTGCGTAAATATACTTGAAATTGACTATAACTACTTGGATGAACTGAATTTGTGTAGTTTTATTTGAAACCGAGTTCGATATTTTTCGATTTTGATAACATTTTTAAATTGGAATAGCTGAATTTGTGCAAATTTAGTTGAAATTACCATCTATTTTTTAGGATTTGGTTAAAAAATTCAGTTCTCGGAGGTGAATTTATGTAAGTCGATTGAAATTGTCTTGTATGTTTATGGATTCTCATAATATTATCGTTAAGAGGAGCTGAATTTGTGTATTTATATTCGATTTCTTTGGATTTTGATGAAATTTTTAGTTCTAGGAGGTTACTCTGCGTAAATATACTTGAAATTGACTATAACTACTTGGATGAACTGAATTTGTGTAGTTTTATTTGAAACCGAGTTCGATATTTTTCGATTTTGATAACATTTTTAAATTGGAATAGCTGAATTTGTGCAAATTTAGTTGAAATTACCATCTATTTTTTAGGATTTGGTTAAAAAATTCAGTTCTCGGAGGTGAATTTATGTAAGTCGATTGAAATTGTCTTGTATGTTTATGGATTCTCATAATATTATCGTTAAGAGGAGCTGAATTTGTGTATTTATATTCGATTTCTTTGGATTTTGATGAAATTTTTAGTTCTAGGAGGTTACTCTGCGTAAATATACTTGAAATTGACTATAACTACTTGGATGAACTGAATTTGTGTAGTTTTATTTGAAACCGAGTTCGATATTTTTCGATTTTGATAACATTTTTAAATTGGAATAGCTGAATTTGTGCAAATTTAGTTGAAATTACCATCTATTTTTTAGGATTTGGTTAAAAAATTCAGTTCTCGGAGGTGAATTTATGTAAGTCGATTGAAATTGTCTTGTATGTTTATGGATTCTCATAATATTATCGTTAAGAGGAGCTGAATTTGTGTATTTATATTCGATTTCTTTGGATTTTGATGAAATTTTTAGTTCTAGGAGGTTACTCTGCGTAAATATACTTGAAATTGACTATAACTACTTGGATGAACTGAATTTGTGTAGTTTTATTTGAAACCGAGTTCGATATTTTTCGATTTTGATAACATTTTTAAATTGGAATAGCTGAATTTGTGCAAATTTAGTTGAAATTACCATCTATTTTTTAGGATTTGGTTAAAAAATTCAGTTCTCGGAGGTGAATTTATGTAAGTCGATTGAAATTGTCTTGTATGTTTATGGATTCTCATAATATTATCGTTAAGAGGAGCTGAATTTGTGTATTTATATTCGATTTCTTTGGATTTTGATGAAATTTTTAGTTCTAGGAGGTTACTCTGCGTAAATATACTTGAAATTGACTATAACTACTTGGATGAACTGAATTTGTGTAGTTTTATTTGAAACCGAGTTCGATATTTTTCGATTTTGATAACATTTTTAAATTGGAATAGCTGAATTTGTGCAAATTTAGTTGAAATTACCATCTATTTTTTAGGATTTGGTTAAAAAATTCAGTTCTCGGAGGTGAATTTATGTAAGTCGATTGAAATTGTCTTGTATGTTTATGGATTCTCATAATATTATCGTTAAGAGGAGCTGAATTTGTGTATTTATATTCGATTTCTTTGGATTTTGATGAAATTTTTAGTTCTAGGAGGTTACTCTGCGTAAATATACTTGAAATTGACTATAACTACTTGGATGAACTGAATTTGTGTAGTTTTATTTGAAACCGAGTTCGATATTTTTCGATTTTGATAACATTTTTAAATTGGAATAGCTGAATTTGTGCAAATTTAGTTGAAATTACCATCTATTTTTTAGGATTTGGTTAAAAAATTCAGTTCTCGGAGGTGAATTTATGTAAGTCGATTGAAATTGTCTTGTATGTTTATGGATTCTCATAATATTATCGTTAAGAGGAGCTGAATTTGTGTATTTATATTCGATTTCTTTGGATTTTGATGAAATTTTTAGTTCTAGGAGGTTACTCTGCGTAAATATACTTGAAATTGACTATAACTACTTGGATGAACTGAATTTGTGTAGTTTTATTTGAAACCGAGTTCGATATTTTTCGATTTTGATAACATTTTTAAATTGGAATAGCTGAATTTGTGCAAATTTAGTTGAAATTACCATCTATTTTTTAGGATTTGGTTAAAAAATTCAGTTCTCGGAGGTGAATTTATGTAAGTCGATTGAAATTGTCTTGTATGTTTATGGATTCTCATAATATTATCGTTAAGAGGAGCTGAATTTGTGTATTTATATTCGATTTCTTTGGATTTTGATGAAATTTTTAGTTCTAGGAGGTTACTCTGCGTAAATATACTTGAAATTGACTATAACTACTTGGATGAACTGAATTTGTGTAGTTTTATTTGAAACCGAGTTCGATATTTTTCGATTTTGATAACATTTTTAAATTGGAATAGCTGAATTTGTGCAAATTTAGTTGAAATTACCATCTATTTTTTAGGATTTGGTTAAAAAATTCAGTTCTCGGAGGTGAATTTATGTAAGTCGATTGAAATTGTCTTGTATGTTTATGGATTCTCATAATATTATCGTTAAGAGGAGCTGAATTTGTGTATTTATATTCGATTTCTTTGGATTTTGATGAAATTTTTAGTTCTAGGAGGTTACTCTGCGTAAATATACTTGAAATTGACTATAACTACTTGGATGAACTGAATTTGTGTAGTTTTATTTGAAACCGAGTTCGATATTTTTCGATTTTGATAACATTTTTAAATTGGAATAGCTGAATTTGTGCAAATTTAGTTGAAATTACCATCTATTTTTTAGGATTTGGTTAAAAAATTCAGTTCTCGGAGGTGAATTTATGTAAGTCGATTGAAATTGTCTTGTATGTTTATGGATTCTCATAATATTATCGTTAAGAGGAGCTGAATTTGTGTATTTATATTCGATTTCTTTGGATTTTGATGAAATTTTTAGTTCTAGGAGGTTACTCTGCGTAAATATACTTGAAATTGACTATAACTACTTGGATGAACTGAATTTGTGTAGTTTTATTTGAAACCGAGTTCGATATTTTTCGATTTTGATAACATTTTTAAATTGGAATAGCTGAATTTGTGCAAATTTAGTTGAAATTACCATCTATTTTTTAGGATTTG
>OZ020479.1:31918252-31941451 GCA_963971345.1 Andrena flavipes
CATAAATTCACCTCCGAGAACTGAATTTTTTAACCAAATCCTAAAAAATAGATGGTAATTTCAACTAAATTTGCACAAATTCAGCTATTCCAATTTAAAAATGTTATCAAAATCGAAAAATATCGAACTCGGTTTCAAATAAAACTACACAAATTCAGTTCATCCAAGTAGTTATAGTCAATTTCAAGTATATTTACGCAGAGTAACCTCCTAGAACTAAAAATTTCATCAAAATCCAAAGAAATCGAATATAAATACACAAATTCATCTCCTCTTAACGATAATATTATGAGAATCCATAAACATACAAGACAATTTCAATCGACTTACATAAATTCACCTCCGAGAACTGAATTTTTTAACCAAATCCTAAAAAATAGATGGTAATTTCAACTAAATTTGCACAAATTCAGCTATTCCAATTTAAAAATGTTATCAAAATCGAAAAATATCGAACTCGGTTTCAAATAAAACTACACAAATTCAGTTCATCCAAGTAGTTATAGTCAATTTCAAGTATATTTACGCAGAGTAACCTCCTAGAACTAAAAATTTCATCAAAATCCAAAGAAATCGAATATAAATACACAAATTCAGCTCCTCTTAACGATAATATTATGAGAATCCATAAACATACAAGACAATTTCAATCGACTTACATAAATTCACCTCCGAGAACTGAATTTTTTAACCAAATCCTAAAAAATAGATGGTAATTTCAACTAAATTTGCACAAATTCAGCTATTCCAATTTAAAAATGTTATCAAAATCGAAAAATATCGAACTCGGTTTCAAATAAAACTACACAAATTCAGTTCATCCAAGTAGTTATAGTCAATTTCAAGTATATTTACGCAGAGTAACCTCCTAGAACTAAAAATTTCATCAAAATCCAAAGAAATCGAATATAAATACACAAATTCAGCTCCTCTTAACGATAATATTATGAGAATCCATAAACATACAAGACAATTTCAATCGACTTACATAAATTCACCTCCGAGAACTGAATTTTTTAACCAAATCCTAAAAAATAGATGGTAATTTCAACTAAATTTGCACAAATTCAGCTATTCCAATTTAAAAATGTTATCAAAATCGAAAAATATCGAACTCGGTTTCAAATAAAACTACACAAATTCAGTTCATCCAAGTAGTTATAGTCAATTTCAAGTATATTTACGCAGAGTAACCTCCTAGAACTAAAAATTTCATCAAAATCCAAAGAAATCGAATATAAATACACAAATTCAGCTCCTCTTAACGATAATATTATGAGAATCCATAAACATACAAGACAATTTCAATCGACTTACATAAATTCACCTCCGAGAACTGAATTTTTTAACCAAATCCTAAAAAATAGATGGTAATTTCAACTAAATTTGCACAAATTCAGCTATTCCAATTTAATAATGTTATCAAAATCGAAAAATATCGAACTCGGTTTCAAATAAAACTACACAAATTCAGTTCATCCAAGTAGTTATAGTCAATTTCAAGTATATTTACGCAGAGTAACCTCCTAGAACTAAAAATTTCATCAAAATCCAAAGAAATCGAATATAAATACACAAATTCAGCTCCTCTTAACGATAATATTATGAGAATCCATAAACATACAAGACAATTTCAATCGACTTACATAAATTCACCTCCGAGAACTGAATTTTTTAACCAAATCCTAAAAAATAGATGGTAATTTCAACTAAATTTGCACAAATTCAGCTATTCCAATTTAAAAATGTTATCAAAATCGAAAAATATCGAACTCGGTTTCAAATAAAACTACACAAATTCAGTTCATCCAAGTAGTTATAGTCAATTTCAAGTATATTTACGCAGAGTAACCTCCTAGAACTAAAAATTTCATCAAAATCCAAAGAAATCGAATATAAATACACAAATTCATCTCCTCTTAACGATAATATTATGAGAATCCATAAACATACAAGACAATTTCAATCGACTTACATAAATTCACCTCCGAGAACTGAATTTTTTAACCAAATCCTAAAAAATAGATGGTAATTTCAACTAAATTTGCACAAATTCAGCTATTCCAATTTAAAAATGTTATCAAAATCGAAAAATATCGAACTCGGTTTCAAATAAAACTACACAAATTCAGTTCATCCAAGTAGTTATAGTCAATTTCAAGTATATTTACGCAGAGTAACCTCCTAGAACTAAAAATTTCATCAAAATCCAAAGAAATCGAATATAAATACACAAATTCAGCTCCTCTTAACGATAATATTATGAGAATCCATAAACATACAAGACAATTTCAATCGACTTACATAAATTCACCTCCGAGAACTGAATTTTTTAACCAAATCCTAAAAAATAGATGGTAATTTCAACTAAATTTGCACAAATTCAGCTATTCCAATTTAAAAATGTTATCAAAATCGAAAAATATCGAACTCGGTTTCAAATAAAACTACACAAATTCAGTTCATCCAAGTAGTTATAGTCAATTTCAAGTATATTTACGCAGAGTAACCTCCTAGAACTAAAAATTTCATCAAAATCCTAAGAAATCGAATATAAATACACAAATTCAGCTCCTCTTAACGATAATATTATGAGAATCCATAAACATACAAGACAATTTCAATCTACTTACATAAATTCACCTCCGAGAACTGAATTTTTTAACCAAATCCTAAAAAATAGATGGTAATTTCAACTAAATTTGCACAAATTCAGCTATTCCAATTTAAAAATGTTATCAAAATCGAAAAATATCGAACTCGGTTTCAAATAAAACTACACAAATTCAGTTCATCCAAGTAGTTATAGTCAATTTCAAGTATATTTACGCAGAGTAACCTCATAGAACTAAAAATTTCATCAAAATCCAAAGAAATCGAATATAAATACACAAATTCAGCTCCTCTTAACGATAATATTATGAGAATCCATAAACATACAAGACAATTTCAATCGACTTACATAAATTCACCTCCGAGAACTGAATTTTTTAACCAAATCCTAAAAAATAGATGGTAATTTCAACTAAATTTGCACAAATTCAGCTATTCCAATTTAAAAATGTTATCAAAATCGAAAAATATCGAACTCGGTTTCAAATAAAACTACACAAATTCAGTTCATCCAAGTAGTTATAGTCAATTTCAAGTATATTTACGCAGAGTAACCTCCTAGAACTAAAAATTTCATCAAAATCCAAAGAAATCGAATATAAATACACAAATTCAGCTCCTCTTAACGATAATATTATGAGAATCCATAAACATACAAGACAATTTCAATCGACTTACATAAATTCACCTCCGAGAACTGAATTTTTTAACCAAATCCTAAAAAATAGATGGTAATTTCAACTAAATTTGCACAAATTCAGCTATTCCAATTTAAAAATGTTATCAAAATCGAAAAATATCGAACTCGGTTTCAAATAAAACTACACAAATTCAGTTCATCCAAGTAGTTATAGTCAATTTCAAGTATATTTACGCAGAGTAACCTCCTAGAACTAAAAATTTCATCAAAATCCAAAGAAATCGAATATAAATACACAAATTCAGCTCCTCTTAACGATAATATTATGAGAATCCATAAACATACAAGACAATTTCAATCGACTTACATAAATTCACCTCCGAGAACTGAATTTTTTAACCAAATCCTAAAAAATAGATGGTAATTTCAACTAAATTTGCACAAATTCAGCTATTCCAATTTAAAAATGTTATCAAAATCGAAAAATATCGAACTCGGTTTCAAATAAAACTACACAAATTCAGTTCATCCAAGTAGTTATAGTCAATTTCAAGTATATTTACGCAGAGTAACCTCCTAGAACTAAAAATTTCATCAAAATCCAAAGAAATCGAATATAAATACACAAATTCAGCTCCTCTTAACGATAATATTATGAGAATCCATAAACATACAAGACAATTTCAATCGACTTACATAAATTCACCTCCGAGAACTGAATTTTTTAACCAAATCCTAAAAAATAGATGGTAATTTCAACTAAATTTGCACAAATTCAGCTATTCCAATTTAAAAATGTTATCAAAATCGAAAAATATCGAACTCGGTTTCAAATAAAACTACACTAATTCAGTTCATCCAAGTAGTTATAGTCAATTTCAAGTATATTTACGCAGAGTAACCTCCTAGAACTAAAAATTTCATCAAAATCCAAAGAAATCGAATATAAATACACAAATTCAGCTCCTCTTAACGATAATATTATGAGAATCCATAAACATACAAGACAATTTCAATCGACTTACATAAATTCACCTCCGAGAACTGAATTTTTTAACCAAATCCTAAAAAATAGATGGTAATTTCAACTAAATTTGCACAAATTCAGCTATTCCAATTTAAAAATGTTATCAAAATCGAAAAATATCGAACTCGGTTTCAAATAAAACTACACAAATTCAGTTCATCCAAGTAGTTATAGTCAATTTCAAGTATATTTACGCAGAGTAACCTCCTAGAACTAAAAATTTCATCAAAATCCAAAGAAATCGAATATAAATACACAAATTCAGCTCCTCTTAACGATAATATTATGAGAATCCATAAACATACAAGACAATTTCAATCGACTTACATAAATTCACCTCCGAGAACTGAATTTTTTAACCAAATCCTAAAAAATAGATGGTAATTTCAACTAAATTTGCACAAATTCAGCTATTCCAATTTAAAAATGTTATCAAAATCGAAAAATATCGAACTCGGTTTCAAATAAAACTACACAAATTCAGTTCATCCAAGTAGTTATAGTCAATTTCAAGTATATTTACGCAGAGTAACCTCCTAGAACTAAAAATTTCATCAAAATCCAAAGAAATCGAATATAAATACACAAATTCAGCTCCTCTTAACGATAATATTATGAGAATCCATAAACATATGTAACGTTCGGTAGTCCAGAGACGACTAAACGCTAGCAGGTTCTCGAGCGGAGAGCGGCGTCCGTCGAGAATAGGATAGGTGGGGGTTCGTGCGTAGAGCAAAGGAGTAAAATCCAACTTAAAACTTAACTATGACTTTATTAACAACACTTATTTCTACTAACAACTATAACAATGCTTACAACTACGATTATATATTTTGTGTTTTTGTGTTTTTTATGTTTTTTATTTTATTCTATATTAAATGCTACGTGGCTATGTACTTATTGCAGAGCACAGCCGCTACCGTTTCCGGAGCGATCTAGTAACTCTTGGCAATATCTGTAGTAAGTACAGCCGCTACCGTTTCCGGAGCGATCTCGTACTTTTGACAGTGTTTTGGTTCTATGCTCCAACAGACCTCGCTTTTACCAAGTGCATCAGCCGCTACCGTTTCCAGAGCGATCTCAATGCCTTTTGCAAGAGCAAGGTACTATAGCTTTCAAATGAAATAGTCCAAAGAGGTGCACCAGTAACTTTTATACACTGGAGATCAGCCGCTACCGTTTCCGGAGCGATCTCAATCTCACTGGTTGAAACTTAAGCTTCCTCTAGGTCTAAACATTCGTCAACTAAAGAGCGTGGTTTTGAATGTAGCTTGAACTGGCCGCTGGGCTGCGTGCGCCTCCTTTTATACCAGAAAATTGGCGGCCTGGCGCATGCGCAGTGAATCGATATTCGTTATTTTACACTTTTCTCACTTATTACATTATATTTTGTGTTGCGCTTTTGACAGTACTTGTATTTAATTATTCCTAACGTGTCTATAATATTTGCTTCTTTAATCTCTGCTTGGTTTAACATTAATATATAAAAATATGTACAATGCTTGTGCGCGGTAACATAGGTTGGCTGTACGGTAATGCAGTACAGTTTTACTTTATCGACGGTCGGTAATTACCGGTTTGAGTCCCTGTGGGACGTTACACCTCCCCCCCTGGGGGATCTCTCGTCCTCGAGAGATTTGTATGAGGCGGGTAACGGAATAAACGATTTATTTTAGGAATGTATCCTGTGTTGGTCTGTGTATTAAGAACTCGAACATATATTTGACTCCTTGTTCTGGCTGGTATTGTGACCATTTCGGGATCGATGAATGGGATGATTTCTGGTCCAATGGTTATTGCTGATCTCATGTAGTCAATAGTTGCTCCGTTGGTTTGAAAGAAGTCTGTTCCTAATATTCCATCCTGTCTGATAGGAAGGTCGTTTACGACGTGGATAATAACTTCTGTGTTTAAAATTCCTATTTTGATATATCCCATAGTGCTGAGTAAACCATCTGTGATGCCATTGAGGTCAAAGAGGGTATCCGTGAAGATTGGAATGTCAGGAGAGACGGCATATCTTTTAATTACATTCAGGTCTGATCCTGTGTCAATCATTAGTGTGGCTTGTCCTCCGTTAAATCCTATATCAGAAAGAAGAATGCTAGGTGGTTTCCTTATTTGTTCCGTCTTGAGTCTGAGTATGGCCTGTCTACGTACCATACGGGGTTGTGCTTCTTCTTTTTCTTTTTTATCGAAATACATCTTTTTCCTGCATTGGTCTATTGTGTGGCCTCTAAATTTGCAATATTCGCAAGATATGCTATTATAAGCTCTGTTTCTACATTCTTCTATTGTATGACCCGGTTTTCGACAATAATCACAGTATACGCTGGATTGTGGAGTTCTATTCATGTAACTTTGACTTCTACAATCTCGCGTCGTGTGACCTGTGCTTCGGCAGTTGCTGCAATATTCGTTGGACTGAGGGGCTCTGTTGGCTTGGCTCCTGCAATCTTGCGTCATGTGACCGGTTTGTCGGCAGCTGCTACAGTATTCGTTGGGTCTTGCGTTATAACTTCGATTTCTACAATTTTGTGTCATATGACCTGGCTTTCGGCAAAAGTCACAGAATGTATCGTTTTGGCTTCTATTAAGGCTCCTACATTCTTGTATTGTGTGTCCTATTTTTTTACAATGTTGACAGGTTTTTTGTCGCCAGTCGGTGCGTGAAACTTGCTGACTACTACAGTTAGTGACGTCATGGCCGTATCCGAGGCAGTTTATACATTGATTAATTTGCGTTACTCCGGTGGCCATCTTTGCTCTTATCTGATATTCATTGTATTCGGCTTCTGCTTTGATGGCTTTATTAATAACGAGATCAAGACTACTGAAGGTGCATTCATGTATTCTATTATATATTTCGATCCTTAAACCCGTTAGAAAGGCTTTAACAGCATTTAGTTCCGCGTTTATATTAAATTGAGCTTCGTGTGCAGGTACTTCTACTGTATTACAATGTCTAATTTGTAAAAGTAAATTGGATACGCGGCTGCCATAATCGACTGTTGTTTCGTTTGGTAATTGTGCAATTTTTGATAATTCACCGTATAATTGAATCGATGTGTGTAATGGAGCGAAACGTGAGGTTAATACTGTTATAAGGTCGTTAATTGTGTTATATTCTCCGCTTAAAACTACTCTTGAAGCTTGTCCGTAAAGCTTATTTTTTATTAATTGAACTAATCCATATTCTGCATTAGAATTTACCATACGTCGTGCGTTTCGGCAGCTTTTAGCGAATTGATATAATGGTATATTTCTACCATTGAAAGAAGGTACCGTGTCGGCTGTATCGCGTAAACTAATGTGTGGTAGGTGAGAATATGTATTCGTAGCTGTATTCATATTGATTTGAGGGTTTGATGTTTCTGGATTATCTGTATTTTCTGGACTTTCTTGAGTTTCTGTACTAATTGCTAGATTAGCTATTTTTTCTCCAAGTGTGTCAGGCATTGTGAAGTTTTTAAGTCTCTACAAAATTTTAGAAAAATTTTCTAAGAAAATACTCACTTTTGAAGTGATTTTACTACGCGAAAATATTCTTCTCAACGAAATATCCCACCGCTGTCACCAAAAATATATCCAACCTGTAACGTTCGGTAGTCCAGAGACGACTAAACGCTAGCAGGTTCTCGAGCGGAGAGCGGCGTCCGTCGAGAATAGGATAGGTGGGGGTTCGTGCGTAGAGCAAAGGAGTAAAATCCAACTTAAAACTTAACTATGACTTTATTAACAACACTTATTTCTACTAACAACTATAACAATGCTTACAACTACGATTATATATTTTGTGTTTTTGTGTTTTTTATGTTTTTTATTTTATTCTATATTAAATGCTACGTGGCTATGTACTTATTGCAGAGCACAGCCGCTACCGTTTCCGGAGCGATCTAGTAACTCTTGGCAATATCTGTAGTAAGTACAGCCGCTACCGTTTCCGGAGCGATCTCGTACTTTTGACAGTGTTTTGGTTCTATGCTCCAACAGACCTCGCTTTTACCAAGTGCATCAGCCGCTACCGTTTCCAGAGCGATCTCAATGCCTTTTGCAAGAGCAAGGTACTATAGCTTTCAAATGAAATAGTCCAAAGAGGTGCACCAGTAACTTTTATACACTGGAGATCAGCCGCTACCGTTTCCGGAGCGATCTCAATCTCACTGGTTGAAACTTAAGCTTCCTCTAGGTCTAAACATTCGTCAACTAAAGAGCGTGGTTTTGAATGTAGCTTGAACTGGCCGCTGGGCTGCGTGCGCCTCCTTTTATACCAGAAAATTGGCGGCCTGGCGCATGCGCAGTGAATCGATATTCGTTATTTTACACTTTTCTCACTTATTACATTATATTTTGTGTTGCGCTTTTGACAGTACTTGTATTTAATTATTCCTAACGTGTCTATAATATTTGCTTCTTTAATCTCTGCTTGGTTTAACATTAATATATAAAAATATGTACAATGCTTGTGCGCGGTAACATAGGTTGGCTGTACGGTAATGCAGTACAGTTTTACTTTATCGACGGTCGGTAATTACCGGTTTGAGTCCCTGTGGGACGTTACACATACAAGACAATTTCAATCGACTTACATAAATTCACCTCCGAGAACTGAATTTTTTAACCAAATCCTAAAAAATAGATGGTAATTTCAACTAAATTTGCACAAATTCAGCTATTCCAATTTAATAATGTTATCAAAATCGAAAAATATCGAACTCGGTTTCAAATAAAACTACACAAATTCAGTTCATCCAAGTAGTTATAGTCAATTTCAAGTATATTTACGCAGAGTAACCTCCTAGAACTAAAAATTTCATCAAAATCCAAAGAAATCGAATATAAATACACAAATTCAGCTCCTCTTAACGATAATATTATGAGAATCCATAAACATACAAGACAATTTCAATCGACTTACATAAATTCACCTCCGAGAACTGAATTTTTTAACCAAATCCTAAAAAATAGATGGTAATTTCAACTAAATTTGCACAAATTCAGCTATTCCAATTTAAAAATGTTATCAAAATCGAAAAATATCGAACTCGGTTTCAAATAAAACTACACAAATTCAGTTCATCCAAGTAGTTATAGTCAATTTCAAGTATATTTACGCAGAGTAACCTCCTAGAACTAAAAATTTCATCAAAATCCAAAGAAATCGAATATAAATACACAAATTCATCTCCTCTTAACGATAATATTATGAGAATCCATAAACATACAAGACAATTTCAATCGACTTACATAAATTCACCTCCGAGAACTGAATTTTTTAACCAAATCCTAAAAAATAGATGGTAATTTCAACTAAATTTGCACAAATTCAGCTATTCCAATTTAAAAATGTTATCAAAATCGAAAAATATCGAACTCGGTTTCAAATAAAACTACACAAATTCAGTTCATCCAAGTAGTTATAGTCAATTTCAAGTATATTTACGCAGAGTAACCTCCTAGAACTAAAAATTTCATCAAAATCCAAAGAAATCGAATATAAATACACAAATTCAGCTCCTCTTAACGATAATATTATGAGAATCCATAAACATACAAGACAATTTCAATCGACTTACATAAATTCACCTCCGAGAACTGAATTTTTTAACCAAATCCTAAAAAATAGATGGTAATTTCAACTAAATTTGCACAAATTCAGCTATTCCAATTTAAAAATGTTATCAAAATCGAAAAATATCGAACTCGGTTTCAAATAAAACTACACAAATTCAGTTCATCCAAGTAGTTATAGTCAATTTCAAGTATATTTACGCAGAGTAACCTCCTAGAACTAAAAATTTCATCAAAATCCAAAGAAATCGAATATAAATACACAAATTCAGCTCCTCTTAACGATAATATTATGAGAATCCATAAACATACAAGACAATTTCAATCGACTTACATAAATTCACCTCCGAGAACTGAATTTTTTAACCAAATCCTAAAAAATAGATGGTAATTTCAACTAAATTTGCACAAATTCAGCTATTCCAATTTAAAAATGTTATCAAAATCGAAAAATATCGAACTCGGTTTCAAATAAAACTACACAAATTCAGTTCATCCAAGTAGTTATAGTCAATTTCAAGTATATTTACGCAGAGTAACCTCCTAGAACTAAAAATTTCATCAAAATCCAAAGAAATCGAATATAAATACACAAATTCAGCTCCTCTTAACGATAATATTATGAGAATCCATAAACATACAAGACAATTTCAATCGACTTACATAAATTCACCTCCGAGAACTGAATTTTTTAACCAAATCCTAAAAAATAGATGGTAATTTCAACTAAATTTGCACAAATTCAGCTATTCCAATTTAATAATGTTATCAAAATCGAAAAATATCGAACTCGGTTTCAAATAAAACTACACAAATTCAGTTCATCCAAGTAGTTATAGTCAATTTCAAGTATATTTACGCAGAGTAACCTCCTAGAACTAAAAATTTCATCAAAATCCAAAGAAATCGAATATAAATACACAAATTCAGCTCCTCTTAACGATAATATTATGAGAATCCATAAACATACAAGACAATTTCAATCGACTTACATAAATTCACCTCCGAGAACTGAATTTTTTAACCAAATCCTAAAAAATAGATGGTAATTTCAACTAAATTTGCACAAATTCAGCTATTCCAATTTAAAAATGTTATCAAAATCGAAAACTATCGAACTCGGTTTCAAATAAAACTACACAAATTCAGTTCATCCAAGTAGTTATAGTCAATTTCAAGTATATTTACGCAGAGTAACCTCCTAGAACTAAAAATTTCATCAAAATCCAAAGAAATCGAATATAAATACACAAATTCAGCTCCTCTTAACGATAATATTATGAGAATCCATAAACATACAAGACAATTTCAATCGACTTACATAAATTCACCTCCGAGAACTGAATTTTTTAACCAAATCCTAAAAAATAGATGGTAATTTCAACTAAATTTGCACAAATTCAGCTATTCCAATTTAAAAATGTTATCAAAATCGAAAAATATCGAACTCGGTTTCAAATAAAACTACACAAATTCAGTTCATCCAAGTAGTTATAGTCAATTTCAAGTATATTTACGCAGAGTAACCTCCTAGAACTAAAAATTTCATCAAAATCCAAAGAAATCGAATATAAATACACAAATTCAGCTCCTCTTAACGATAATATTATGAGAATCCATAAACATACAAGACAATTTCAATCGACTTACATAAATTCACCTCCGAGAACTGAATTTTTTAACCAAATCCTAAAAAATAGATGGTAATTTCAACTAAATTTGCACAAATTCAGCTATTCCAATTTAAAAATGTTATCAAAATCGAAAAATATCGAACTCGGTTTCAAATAAAACTACACAAATTCAGTTCATCCAAGTAGTTATAGTCAATTTCAAGTATATTTACGCAGAGTAACCTCCTAGAACTAAAAATTTCATCAAAATCCAAAGAAATCGAATATAAATACACAAATTCAGCTCCTCTTAACGATAATATTATGAGAATCCATAAACATACAAGACAATTTCAATCGACTTACATAAATTCACCTCCGAGAACTGAATTTTTTAACCAAATCCTAAAAAATAGATGGTAATTTCAACTAAATTTGCACAAATTCAGCTATTCCAATTTAAAAATGTTATCAAAATCGAAAAATATCGAACTCGGTTTCAAATAAAACTACACTAATTCAGTTCATCCAAGTAGTTATAGTCAATTTCAAGTATATTTACGCAGAGTAACCTCCTAGAACTAAAAATTTCATCAAAATCCAAAGAAATCGAATATAAATACACAAATTCAGCTCCTCTTAACGATAATATTATGAGAATCCATAAACATACAAGACAATTTCAATCGACTTACATAAATTCACCTCCGAGAACTGAATTTTTTAACCAAATCCTAAAAAATAGATGGTAATTTCAACTAAATTTGCACAAATTCAGCTATTCCAATTTAAAAATGTTATCAAAATCGAAAAATATCGAACTCGGTTTCAAATAAAACTACACAAATTCAGTTCATCCAAGTAGTTATAGTCAATTTCAAGTATATTTACGCAGAGTAACCTCCTAGAACTAAAAATTTCATCAAAATCCAAAGAAATCGAATATAAATACACAAATTCAGCTCCTCTTAACGATAATATTATGAGAATCCATAAACATACAAGACAATTTCAATCGACTTACATAAATTCACCTCCGAGAACTGAATTTTTTAACCAAATCCTAAAAAATAGATGGTAATTTCAACTAAATTTGCACAAATTCAGCTATTCCAATTTAAAAATGTTATCAAAATCGAAAAATATCGAACTCGGTTTCAAATAAAACTACACAAATTCAGTTCATCCAAGTAGTTATAGTCAATTTCAAGTATATTTACGCAGAGTAACCTCCTAGAACTAAAAATTTCATCAAAATCCAAAGAAATCGAATATAAATACACAAATTCAGCTCCTCTTAACGATAATATTATGAGAATCCATAAACATACAAGACAATTTCAATCGACTTACATAAATTCACCTCCGAGAACTGAATTTTTTAACCAAATCCTAAAAAATAGATGGTAATTTCAACTAAATTTGCACAAATTCAGCTATTCCAATTTAAAAATGTTATCAAAATCGAAAAATATCGAACTCGGTTTCAAATAAAACTACACAAATTCAGTTCATCCAAGTAGTTATAGTCAATTTCAAGTATATTTACGCAGAGTAACCTCCTAGAACTAAAAATTTCATCAAAATCCAAAGAAATCGAATATAAATACACAAATTCAGCTCCTCTTAACGATAATATTATGAGAATCCATAAACATACAAGACAATTTCAATCGACTTACATAAATTCACCTCCGAGAACTGAATTTTTTAACCAAATCCTAAAAAATGGATGGTAATTTCAACTAAATTTGCACAAATTCAGCTATTCCAATTTAAAAATGTTATCAAAATCGAAAAATATCGAACTCGGTTTCAAATAAAACTACACAAATTCAGTTCATCCAAGTAGTTATAGTCAATTTCAAGTATATTTACGCAGAGTAACCTCCTAGAACTAAAAATTTCATCAAAATCCAAAGAAATCGAATATAAATACACAAATTCAGCTCCTCTTAACGATAATATTATGAGAATCCATAAACATACAAGACAATTTAAATCGACTTACATAAATTCACCTCCGAGAACTGAATTTTTTAACCAAATCCTAAAAAATAGATGGTAATTTCAACTAAATTTGCACAAATTCAGCTATTCCAATTTAAAAATGTTATCAAAATCGAAAAATATCGAACTCGGTTTCAAATAAAACTACACTAATTCAGTTCATCCAAGTAGTTATAGTCAATTTCAAGTATATTTACGCAGAGTAACCTCCTAGAACTAAAAATTTCATCAAAATCCAAAGAAATCGAATATAAATACACAAATTCAGCTCCTCTTAACGATAATATTATGAGAATCCATAAACATACAAGACAATTTCAATCGACTTACATAAATTCACCTCCGAGAACTGAATTTTTTAACCAAATCCTAAAAAATAGATGGTAATTTCAACTAAATTTGCACAAATTCAGCTATTCCAATTTAAAAATGTTATCAAAATCGAAAAATATCGAACTCGGTTTCAAATAAAACTACACAAATTCAGTTCATCCAAGTAGTTATAGTCAATTTCAAGTATATTTACGCAGAGTAACCTCCTAGAACTAAAAATTTCATCAAAATCCAAAGAAATCGAATATAAATACACAAATTCAGCTCCTCTTAACGATAATATTATGAGAATCCATAAACATACAAGACAATTTCAATCGACTTACATAAATTCACCTCCGAGAACTGAATTTTTTAACCAAATCCTAAAAAATAGATGGTAATTTCAACTAAATTTGCACAAATTCAGCTATTCCAATTTAAAAATGTTATCAAAATCGAAAAATATCGAACTCGGTTTCAAATAAAACTACACAAATTCAGTTCATCCAAGTAGTTATAGTCAATTTCAAGTATATTTACGCAGAGTAACCTCCTAGAACTAAAAATTTCATCAAAATCCAAAGAAATCGAATATAAATACACAAATTCAGCTCCTCTTAACGATAATATTATGAGAATCCATAAACATACAAGACAATTTCAATCGACTTACATAAATTCACCTCCGAGAACTGAATTTTTTAACCAAATCCTAAAAAATAGATGGTAATTTCAACTAAATTTGCACAAATTCAGCTATTCCAATTTAAAAATGTTATCAAAATCGAAAAATATCGAACTCGGTTTCAAATAAAACTACACAAATTCAGTTCATCCAAGTAGTTATAGTCAATTTCAAGTATATTTACGCAGAGTAACCTCCTAGAACTAAAAATTTCATCAAAATCCAAAGAAATCGAATATAAATACACAAATTCAGCTCCTCTTAACGATAATATTATGAGAATCCATAAACATACAAGACAATTTCAATCGACTTACATAAATTCACCTCCGAGAACTGAATTTTTTAACCAAATCCTAAAAAATAGATGGTAATTTCAACTAAATTTGCACAAATTCAGCTATTCCAATTTAAAAATGTTATCAAAATCGAAAAATATCGAACTCGGTTTCAAATAAAACTACACAAATTCAGTTCATCCAAGTAGTTATAGTCAATTTCAAGTATATTTACGCAGAGTAACCTCCTAGAACTAAAAATTTCATCAAAATCCAAAGAAATCGAATATAAATACACAAATTCAGCTCCTCTTAACGATAATATTATGAGAATCCATAAACATACAAGACAATTTCAATCGACTTACATAAATTCACCTCCGAGAACTGAATTTTTTAACCAAATCCTAAAAAATAGATGGTAATTTCAACTAAATTTGCACAAATTCAGCTATTCCAATTTAAAAATGTTATCAAAATCGAAAAATATCGAACTCGGTTTCAAATAAAACTACACAAATTCAGTTCATCCAAGTAGTTATAGTCAATTTCAAGTATATTTACGCAGAGTAACCTCCTAGAACTAAAAATTTCATCAAAATCCAAAGAAATCGAATATAAATACACAAATTCAGCTCCTCTTAACGATAATATTATGAGAATCCATAAACATACAAGACAATTTCAATCGACTTACATAAATTCACCTCCGAGAACTGAATTTTTTAACCAAATCCTAAAAAATAGATGGTAATTTCAACTAAATTTGCACAAATTCAGCTATTCCAATTTAAAAATGTTATCAAAATCGAAAAATATCGAACTCGGTTTCAAATAAAACTACACAAATTCAGTTCATCCAAGTAGTTATAGTCAATTTCAAGTATATTTACGCAGAGTAACCTCCTAGAACTAAAAATTTCATCAAAATCCAAAGAAATCGAATATAAATACACAAATTCAGCTCCTCTTAACGATAATATTATGAGAATCCATAAACATACAAGACAATTTCAATCGACTTACATAAATTCACCTCCGAGAACTGAATTTTTTAACCAAATCCTAAAAAATAGATGGTAATTTCAACTAAATTTGCACAAATTCAGCTATTCCAATTTAAAAATGTTATCAAAATCGAAAAATATCGAACTCGGTTTCAAATAAAACTACACAAATTCAGTTCATCCAAGTAGTTATAGTCAATTTCAAGTATATTTACGCAGAGTAACCTCCTAGAACTAAAAATTTCATCAAAATCCAAAGAAATCGAATATAAATACACAAATTCAGCTCCTCTTAACGATAATATTATGAGAATCCATAAACATACAAGACAATTTCAATCGACTTACATAAATTCACCTCCGAGAACTGAATTTTTTAACCAAATCCTAAAAAATAGATGGTAATTTCAACTAAATTTGCACAAATTCAGCTATTCCAATTTAAAAATGTTATCAAAATCGAAAAATATCGAACTCGGTTTCAAATAAAACTACACAAATTCAGTTCATCCAAGTAGTTATAGTCAATTTCAAGTATATTTACGCAGAGTAACCTCCTAGAACTAAAAATTTCATCAAAATCCAAAGAAATCGAATATAAATACACAAATTCAGCTCCTCTTAACGATAATATTATGAGAATCCATAAACATACAAGACAATTTCAATCGACTTACATAAATTCACCTCCGAGAACTGAATTTTTTAACCAAATCCTAAAAAATAGATGGTAATTTCAACTAAATTTGCACAAATTCAGCTATTCCAATTTAAAAATGTTATCAAAATCGAAAAATATCGAACTCGGTTTCAAATAAAACTACACAAATTCAGTTCATCCAAGTAGTCATAGTCAATTTCAAGTATATTTACGCAGAGTAACCTCCTAGAACTAAAAATTTCATCAAAATCCAAAGAAATCGAATATAAATACACAAATTCAGCTCCTCTTAACGATAATATTATGAGAATCCATAAACATACAAGACAATTTCAATCGACTTACATAAATTCACCTCCGAGAACTGAATTTTTTAACCAAATCCTAAAAAATAGATGGTAATTTCAACTAAATTTGCACAAATTCAGCTATTCCAATTTAAAAATGTTATCAAAATCGAAAAATATCGAACTCGGTTTCAAATAAAACTACACAAATTCAGTTCATCCAAGTAGTTATAGTCAATTTCAAGTATATTTACGCAGAGTAACCTCCTAGAACTAAAAATTTCATCAAAATCCAAAGAAATCGAATATAAATACACAAATTCAGCTCCTCTTAACGATAATATTATGAGAATCCATAAACATACAAGACAATTTCAATCGACTTACATAAATTCACCTCCGAGAACTGAATTTTTTAACCAAATCCTAAAAAATAGATGGTAATTTCAACTAAATTTGCACAAATTCAGCTATTCCAATTTAAAAATGTTATCAAAATCGAAAAATATCGAACTCGGTTTCAAATAAAACTACACAAATTCAGTTCATCCAAGTAGTCATAGTCAATTTCAAGTATATTTACGCAGAGTAACCTCCTAGAACTAAAAATTTCATCAAAATCCAAAGAAATCGAATATAAATACACAAATTCAGCTCCTCTTAACGATAATATTATGAGAATCCATAAACATACAAGACAATTTCAATCGACTTACATAAATTCACCTCCGAGAACTGAATTTTTTAACCAAATCCTAAAAAATAGATGGTAATTTCAACTAAATTTGCACAAATTCAGCTATTCCAATTTAAAAATGTTATCAAAATCGAAAAATATCGAACTCGGTTTCAAATAAAACTACACAAATTCAGTTCATCCAAGTAGTTATAGTCAATTTCAAGTATATTTACGCAGAGTAACCTCCTAGAACTAAAAATTTCATCAAAATCCAAAGAAATCGAATATAAATACACAAATTCAGCTCCTCTTAACGATAATATTATGAGAATCCATAAACATACAAGACAATTTCAATCGACTTACATAAATTCACCTCCGAGAACTGAATTTTTTAACCAAATCCTAAAAAATAGATGGTAATTTCAACTAAATTTGCACAAATTCAGCTATTCCAATTTAAAAATGTTATCAAAATCGAAAAATATCGAACTCGGTTTCAAATAAAACTACACAAATTCAGTTCATCCAAGTAGTTATAGTCAATTTCAAGTATATTTACGCAGAGTAACCTCCTAGAACTAAAAATTTCATCAAAATCCAAAGAAATCGAATATAAATACACAAATTCAGCTCCTCTTAACGATAATATTATGAGAATCCATAAACATACAAGACAATTTCAATCGACTTACATAAATTCACCTCCGAGAACTGAATTTTTTAACCAAATCCTAAAAAATAGATGGTAATTTCAACTAAATTTGCACAAATTCAGCTATTCCAATTTAAAAATGTTATCAAAATCGAAAAATATCGAACTCGGTTTCAAATAAAACTACACAAATTCAGTTCATCCAAGTAGTTATAGTCAATTTCAAGTATATTTACGCAGAGTAACCTCCTAGAACTAAAAATTTCATCAAAATCCAAAGAAATCGAATATAAATACACAAATTCAGCTCCTCTTAACGATAATATTATGAGAATCCATAAACATACAAGACAATTTCAATCGACTTACATAAATTCACCTCCGAGAACTGAATTTTTTAACCAAATCCTAAAAAATAGATGGTAATTTCAACTAAATTTGCACAAATTCAGCTATTCCAATTTAAAAATGTTATCAAAATCGAAAAATATCGAACTCGGTTTCAAATAAAACTACACAAATTCAGTTCATCCAAGTAGTTATAGTCAATTTCAAGTATATTTACGCAGAGTAACCTCCTAGAACTAAAAATTTCATCAAAATCCAAAGAAATCGAATATAAATACACAAATTCAGCTCCTCTTAACGATAATATTATGAGAATCCATAAACATACAAGACAATTTCAATCGACTTACATAAATTCACCTCCGAGAACTGAATTTTTTAACCAAATCCTAAAAAATAGATGGTAATTTCAACTAAATTTGCACAAATTCAGCTATTCCAATTTAAAAATGTTATCAAAATCGAAAAATATCGAACTCGGTTTCAAATAAAACTACACAAATTCAGTTCATCCAAGTAGTTATAGTCAATTTCAAGTATATTTACGCAGAGTAACCTCCTAGAACTAAAAATTTCATCAAAATCCAAAGAAATCGAATATAAATACACAAATTCAGCTCCTCTTAACGATAATATTATGAGAATCCATAAACATACAAGACAATTTCAATCGACTTACATAAATTCACCTCCGAGAACTGAATTTTTTAACCAAATCCTAAAAAATAGATGGTAATTTCAACTAAATTTGCACAAATTCAGCTATTCCAATTTAAAAATGTTATCAAAATCGAAAAATATCGAACTCGGTTTCAAATAAAACTACACAAATTCAGTTCATCCAAGTAGTTATAGTCAATTTCAAGTATATTTACGCAGAGTAACCTCCTAGAACTAAAAATTTCATCAAAATCCAAAGAAATCGAATATAAATACACAAATTCAGCTCCTCTTAACGATAATATTATGAGAATCCATAAACATACAAGACAATTTCAATCGACTTACATAAATTCACCTCCGAGAACTGAATTTTTTAACCAAATCCTAAAAAATAGATGGTAATTTCAACTAAATTTGCACAAATTCAGCTATTCCAATTTAAAAATGTTATCAAAATCGAAAAATATCGAACTCGGTTTCAAATAAAACTACACAAATTCAGTTCATCCAAGTAGTTATAGTCAATTTCAAGTATATTTACGCAGAGTAACCTCCTAGAACTAAAAATTTCATCAAAATCCAAAGAAATCGAATATAAATACACAAATTCAGCTCCTCTTAACGATAATATTATGAGAATCCATAAACATACAAGACAATTTCAATCGACTTACATAAATTCACCTCCGAGAACTGAATTTTTTAACCAAATCCTAAAAAATAGATGGTAATTTCAACTAAATTTGCACAAATTCAGCTATTCCAATTTAAAAATGTTATCAAAATCGAAAAATATCGAACTCGGTTTCAAATAAAACTACACAAATTCAGTTCATCCAAGTAGTTATAGTCAATTTCAAGTATATTTACGCAGAGTAACCTCCTAGAACTAAAAATTTCATCAAAATCCAAAGAAATCGAATATAAATACACAAATTCAGCTCCTCTTAACGATAATATTATGAGAATCCATAAACATACAAGACAATTTCAATCGACTTACATAAATTCACCTCCGAGAACTGAATTTTTTAACCAAATCCTAAAAAATAGATGGTAATTTCAACTAAATTTGCACAAATTCAGCTATTCCAATTTAAAAATGTTATCAAAATCGAAAAATATCGAACTCGGTTTCAAATAAAACTACACAAATTCAGTTCATCCAAGTAGTTATAGTCAATTTCAAGTATATTTACGCAGAGTAACCTCCTAGAACTAAAAATTTCATCAAAATCCAAAGAAATCGAATATAAATACACAAATTCAGCTCCTCTTAACGATAATATTATGAGAATCCATAAACATACAAGACAATTTCAATCGACTTACATAAATTCACCTCCGAGAACTGAATTTTTTAACCAAATCCTAAAAAATAGATGGTAATTTCAACTAAATTTGCACAAATTCAGCTATTCCAATTTAAAAATGTTATCAAAATCGAAAAATATCGAACTCGGTTTCAAATAAAACTACACAAATTCAGTTCATCCAAGTAGTTATAGTCAATTTCAAGTATATTTACGCAGAGTAACCTCCTAGAACTAAAAATTTCATCAAAATCCAAAGAAATCGAATATAAATACACAAATTCAGCTCCTCTTAACGATAATATTATGAGAATCCATAAACATACAAGACAATTTCAATCGACTTACATAAATTCACCTCCGAGAACTGAATTTTTTAACCAAATCCTAAAAAATAGATGGTAATTTCAACTAAATTTGCACAAATTCAGCTATTCCAATTTAAAAATGTTATCAAAATCGAAAAATATCGAACTCGGTTTCAAATAAAACTACACAAATTCAGTTCATCCAAGTAGTTATAGTCAATTTCAAGTATATTTACGCAGAGTAACCTCCTAGAACTAAAAATTTCATCAAAATCCAAAGAAATCGAATATAAATACACAAATTCAGCTCCTCTTAACGATAATATTATGAGAATCCATAAACATACAAGACAATTTCAATCGACTTACATAAATTCACCTCCGAGAACTGAATTTTTTAACCAAATCCTAAAAAATAGATGGTAATTTCAACTAAATTTGCACAAATTCAGCTATTCCAATTTAAAAATGTTATCAAAATCGAAAAATATCGAACTCGGTTTCAAATAAAACTACACAAATTCAGTTCATCCAAGTAGTTATAGTCAATTTCAAGTATATTTACGCAGAGTAACCTCCTAGAACTAAAAATTTCATCAAAATCCAAAGAAATCGAATATAAATACACAAATTCAGCTCCTCTTAACGATAATATTATGAGAATCCATAAACATACAAGACAATTTCAATCGACTTACATAAATTCACCTCCGAGAACTGAATTTTTTAACCAAATCCTAAAAAATAGATGGTAATTTCAACTAAATTTGCACAAATTCAGCTATTCCAATTTAAAAATGTTATCAAAATCGAAAAATATCGAACTCGGTTTCAAATAAAACTACACAAATTCAGTTCATCCAAGTAGTTATAGTCAATTTCAAGTATATTTACGCAGAGTAACCTCCTAGAACTAAAAATTTCATCAAAATCCAAAGAAATCGAATATAAATACACAAATTCAGCTCCTCTTAACGATAATATTATGAGAATCCATAAACATACAAGACAATTTCAATCGACTTACATAAATTCACCTCCGAGAACTGAATTTTTTAACCAAATCCTAAAAAATAGATGGTAATTTCAACTAAATTTGCACAAATTCAGCTATTCCAATTTAAAAATGTTATCAAAATCGAAAAATATCGAACTCGGTTTCAAATAAAACTACACAAATTCAGTTCATCCAAGTAGTTATAGTCAATTTCAAGTATATTTACGCAGAGTAACCTCCTAGAACTAAAAATTTCATCAAAATCCAAAGAAATCGAATATAAATACACAAATTCAGCTCCTCTTAACGATAATATTATGAGAATCCATAAACATACAAGACAATTTCAATCGACTTACATAAATTCACCTCCGAGAACTGAATTTTTTAACCAAATCCTAAAAAATAGATGGTAATTTCAACTAAATTTGCACAAATTCAGCTATTCCAATTTAAAAATGTTATCAA
This sequence comes from Andrena flavipes, assembly GCA_963971345.1. Lineage (NCBI taxonomy): Eukaryota > Metazoa > Arthropoda > Insecta > Hymenoptera > Andrenidae > Andrena > Andrena flavipes. Next base: position 31,940,391 of record OZ020479.1, read on the forward strand.
AATCGAAAAATATCGAACTCGGTTTCAAATAAAACTACACAAATTCAGTTCATCCAAGTAGTTATAGTCAATTTCAAGTATATTTACGCAGAGTAACCTCCTAGAACTAAAAATTTCATCAAAATCCAAAGAAATCGAATATAAATACACAAATTCAGCTCCTCTTAACGATAATATTATGAGAATCCATAAACATACAAGACAATTTCAATCGACTTACATAAATTCACCTCCGAGAACTGAATTTTTTAACCAAATCCTAAAAAATAGATGGTAATTTCAACTAAATTTGCACAAATTCAGCTATTCCAATTTAAAAATGTTATCAAAATCGAAAAATATCGAACTCGGTTTCAAATAAAACTACACAAATTCAGTTCATCCAAGTAGTTATAGTCAATTTCAAGTATATTTACGCAGAGTAACCTCCTAGAACTAAAAATTTCATCAAAATCCAAAGAAATCGAATATAAATACACAAATTCAGCTCCTCTTAACGATAATATTATGAGAATCCATAAACATACAAGACAATTTCAATCGACTTACATAAATTCACCTCCGAGAACTGAATTTTTTAACCAAATCCTAAAAAATAGATGGTAATTTCAACTAAATTTGCACAAATTCAGCTATTCCAATTTAAAAATGTTATCAAAATCGAAAAATATCGAACTCGGTTTCAAATAAAACTACACAAATTCAGTTCATCCAAGTAGTCATAGTCAATTTCAAGTATATTTACGCAGAGTAACCTCCTAGAACTAAAAATTTCATCAAAATCCAAAGAAATCGAATATAAATACACAAATTCAGCTCCTCTTAACGATAATATTATGAGAATCCATAAACATACAAGACAATTTCAATCGACTTACATAAATTCACCTCCGAGAACTGAATTTTTTAACCAAATCCTAAAAAATAGATGGTAATTTCAACTAAATTTGCACAAATTCAGCTATTCCAATTTAAAAATGTTATCAAAATCGAAAAATATCGAACTCGGTTTCAAATAAAACTACACAAATTCAGTTCATCCAAGTAGTTATAGTCAATTT
>OZ020479.1:31941651-31961401 GCA_963971345.1 Andrena flavipes
TCCAATTTAAAAATGTTATCAAAATCGAAAAATATCGAACTCGGTTTCAAATAAAACTACACAAATTCAGTTCATCCAAGTAGTTATAGTCAATTTCAAGTATATTTACGCAGAGTAACCTCCTAGAACTAAAAATTTCATCAAAATCCAAAGAAATCGAATATAAATACACAAATTCAGCTCCTCTTAACGATAATATTATGAGAATCCATAAACATACAAGACAATTTCAATCGACTTACATAAATTCACCTCCGAGAACTGAATTTTTTAACCAAATCCTAAAAAATAGATGGTAATTTCAACTAAATTTGCACAAATTCAGCGTATTCCAATTTAAAAATGTTATCAAAATCGAAAAATATCGAACTCGGTTTCAAATAAAACTACACAAATTCAGTTCATCCAAGTAGTTATAGTCAATTTCAAGTATATTTACGCAGAGTAACCTCCTAGAACTAAAAATTTCATCAAAATCCAAAGAAATCGAATATAAATACACAAATTCAGCTCCTCTTAACGATAATATTATGAGAATCCATAAACATACAAGACAATTTCAATCGACTTACATAAATTCACCTCCGAGAACTGAATTTTTTAACCAAATCCTAAAAAATAGATGGTAATTTCAACTAAATTTGCACAAATTCAGCTATTCCAATTTAAAAATGTTATCAAAATCGAAAAATATCGAACTCGGTTTCAAATAAAACTACACAAATTCAGTTCATCCAAGTAGTTATAGTCAATTTCAAGTATATTTACGCAGAGTAACCTCCTAGAACTAAAAATTTCATCAAAATCCAAAGAAATCGAATATAAATACACAAATTCAGCTCCTCTTAACGATAATATTATGAGAATCCATAAACATACAAGACAATTTCAATCGACTTACATAAATTCACCTCCGAGAACTGAATTTTTTAACCAAATCCTAAAAAATAGATGGTAATTTCAACTAAATTTGCACAAATTCAGCTATTCCAATTTAAAAATGTTATCAAAATCGAAAAATATCGAACTCGGTTTCAAATAAAACTACACAAATTCAGTTCATCCAAGTAGTTATAGTCAATTTCAAGTATATTTACGCAGAGTAACCTCCTAGAACTAAAAATTTCATCAAAATCCAAAGAAATCGAATATAAATACACAAATTCAGCTCCTCTTAACGATAATATTATGAGAATCCATAAACATACAAGACAATTTCAATCGACTTACATAAATTCACCTCCGAGAACTGAATTTTTTAACCAAATCCTAAAAAATAGATGGTAATTTCAACTAAATTTGCACAAATTCAGCTATTCCAATTTAAAAATGTTATCAAAATCGAAAAATATCGAACTCGGTTTCAAATAAAACTACACAAATTCAGTTCATCCAAGTAGTTATAGTCAATTTCAAGTATATTTACGCAGAGTAACCTCCTAGAACTAAAAATTTCATCAAAATCCAAAGAAATCGAATATAAATACACAAATTCAGCTCCTCTTAACGATAATATTATGAGAATCCATAAACATACAAGACAATTTCAATCGACTTACATAAATTCACCTCCGAGAACTGAATTTTTTAACCAAATCCTAAAAAATAGATGGTAATTTCAACTAAATTTGCACAAATTCAGCTATTCCAATTTAAAAATGTTATCAAAATCGAAAAATATCGAACTCGGTTTCAAATAAAACTACACAAATTCAGTTCATCCAAGTAGTTATAGTCAATTTCAAGTATATTTACGCAGAGTAACCTCCTAGAACTAAAAATTTCATCAAAATCCAAAGAAATCGAATATAAATACACAAATTCAGCTCCTCTTAACGATAATATTATGAGAATCCATAAACATACAAGACAATTTCAATCGACTTACATAAATTCACCTCCGAGAACTGAATTTTTTAACCAAATCCTAAAAAATAGATGGTAATTTCAACTAAATTTGCACAAATTCAGCTATTCCAATTTAAAAATGTTATCAAAATCGAAAAATATCGAACTCGGTTTCAAATAAAACTACACAAATTCAGTTCATCCAAGTAGTTATAGTCAATTTCAAGTATATTTACGCAGAGTAACCTCCTAGAACTAAAAATTTCATCAAAATCCAAAGAAATCGAATATAAATACACAAATTCAGCTCCTCTTAACGATAATATTATGAGAATCCATAAACATACAAGACAATTTCAATCGACTTACATAAATTCACCTCCGAGAACTGAATTTTTTAACCAAATCCTAAAAAATAGATGGTAATTTCAACTAAATTTGCACAAATTCAGCTATTCCAATTTAAAAATGTTATCAAAATCGAAAAATATCGAACTCGGTTTCAAATAAAACTACACAAATTCAGTTCATCCAAGTAGTTATAGTCAATTTCAAGTATATTTACGCAGAGTAACCTCCTAGAACTAAAAATTTCATCAAAATCCAAAGAAATCGAATATAAATACACAAATTCAGCTCCTCTTAACGATAATATTATGAGAATCCATAAACATACAAGACAATTTCAATCGACTTACATAAATTCACCTCCGAGAACTGAATTTTTTAACCAAATCCTAAAAAATAGATGGTAATTTCAACTAAATTTGCACAAATTCAGCTATTCCAATTTAAAAATGTTATCAAAATCGAAAAATATCGAACTCGGTTTCAAATAAAACTACACAAATTCAGTTCATCCAAGTAGTTATAGTCAATTTCAAGTATATTTACGCAGAGTAACCTCCTAGAACTAAAAATTTCATCAAAATCCAAAGAAATCGAATATAAATACACAAATTCAGCTCCTCTTAACGATAATATTATGAGAATCCATAAACATACAAGACAATTTCAATCGACTTACATAAATTCACCTCCGAGAACTGAATTTTTTAACCAAATCCTAAAAAATAGATGGTAATTTCAACTAAATTTGCACAAATTCAGCTATTCCAATTTAAAAATGTTATCAAAATCGAAAAATATCGAACTCGGTTTCAAATAAAACTACACAAATTCAGTTCATCCAAGTAGTTATAGTCAATTTCAAGTATATTTACGCAGAGTAACCTCCTAGAACTAAAAATTTCATCAAAATCCAAAGAAATCGAATATAAATACACAAATTCAGCTCCTCTTAACGATAATATTATGAGAATCCATAAACATACAAGACAATTTCAATCGACTTACATAAATTCACCTCCGAGAACTGAATTTTTTAACCAAATCCTAAAAAATAGATGGTAATTTCAACTAAATTTGCACAAATTCAGCTATTCCAATTTAAAAATGTTATCAAAATCGAAAAATATCGAACTCGGTTTCAAATAAAACTACACAAATTCAGTTCATCCAAGTAGTTATAGTCAATTTCAAGTATATTTACGCAGAGTAACCTCCTAGAACTAAAAATTTCATCAAAATCCAAAGAAATCGAATATAAATACACAAATTCAGCTCCTCTTAACGATAATATTATGAGAATCCATAAACATACAAGACAATTTCAATCGACTTACATAAATTCACCTCCGAGAACTGAATTTTTTAACCAAATCCTAAAAAATAGATGGTAATTTCAACTAAATTTGCACAAATTCAGCTATTCCAATTTAAAAATGTTATCAAAATCGAAAAATATCGAACTCGGTTTCAAATAAAACTACACAAATTCAGTTCATCCAAGTAGTTATAGTCAATTTCAAGTATATTTACGCAGAGTAACCTCCTAGAACTAAAAATTTCATCAAAATCCAAAGAAATCGAATATAAATACACAAATTCAGCTCCTCTTAACGATAATATTATGAGAATCCATAAACATACAAGACAATTTCAATCGACTTACATAAATTCACCTCCGAGAACTGAATTTTTTAACCAAATCCTAAAAAATAGATGGTAATTTCAACTAAATTTGCACAAATTCAGCTATTCCAATTTAAAAATGTTATCAAAATCGAAAAATATCGAACTCGGTTTCAAATAAAACTACACAAATTCAGTTCATCCAAGTAGTTATAGTCAATTTCAAGTATATTTACGCAGAGTAACCTCCTAGAACTAAAAATTTCATCAAAATCCAAAGAAATCGAATATAAATACACAAATTCAGCTCCTCTTAACGATAATATTATGAGAATCCATAAACATACAAGACAATTTCAATCGACTTACATAAATTCACCTCCGAGAACTGAATTTTTTAACCAAATCCTAAAAAATAGATGGTAATTTCAACTAAATTTGCACAAATTCAGCTATTCCAATTTAAAAATGTTATCAAAATCGAAAAATATCGAACTCGGTTTCAAATAAAACTACACAAATTCAGTTCATCCAAGTAGTTATAGTCAATTTCAAGTATATTTACGCAGAGTAACCTCCTAGAACTAAAAATTTCATCAAAATCCAAAGAAATCGAATATAAATACACAAATTCAGCTCCTCTTAACGATAATATTATGAGAATCCATAAACATACAAGACAATTTCAATCGACTTACATAAATTCACCTCCGAGAACTGAATTTTTTAACCAAATCCTAAAAAATAGATGGTAATTTCAACTAAATTTGCACAAATTCAGCTATTCCAATTTAAAAATGTTATCAAAATCGAAAAATATCGAACTCGGTTTCAAATAAAACTACACAAATTCAGTTCATCCAAGTAGTTATAGTCAATTTCAAGTATATTTACGCAGAGTAACCTCCTAGAACTAAAAATTTCATCAAAATCCAAAGAAATCGAATATAAATACACAAATTCAGCTCCTCTTAACGATAATATTATGAGAATCCATAAACATACAAGACAATTTCAATCGACTTACATAAATTCACCTCCGAGAACTGAATTTTTTAACCAAATCCTAAAAAATAGATGGTAATTTCAACTAAATTTGCACAAATTCAGCTATTCCAATTTAAAAATGTTATCAAAATCGAAAAATATCGAACTCGGTTTCAAATAAAACTACACAAATTCAGTTCATCCAAGTAGTTATAGTCAATTTCAAGTATATTTACGCAGAGTAACCTCCTAGAACTAAAAATTTCATCAAAATCCAAAGAAATCGAATATAAATACACAAATTCAGCTCCTCTTAACGATAATATTATGAGAATCCATAAACATACAAGACAATTTCAATCGACTTACATAAATTCACCTCCGAGAACTGAATTTTTTAACCAAATCCTAAAAAATAGATGGTAATTTCAACTAAATTTGCACAAATTCAGCTATTCCAATTTAAAAATGTTATCAAAATCGAAAAATATCGAACTCGGTTTCAAATAAAACTACACAAATTCAGTTCATCCAAGTAGTTATAGTCAATTTCAAGTATATTTACGCAGAGTAACCTCCTAGAACTAAAAATTTCATCAAAATCCAAAGAAATCGAATATAAATACACAAATTCAGCTCCTCTTAACGATAATATTATGAGAATCCATAAACATACAAGACAATTTCAATCGACTTACATAAATTCACCTCCGAGAACTGAATTTTTTAACCAAATCCTAAAAAATAGATGGTAATTTCAACTAAATTTGCACAAATTCAGCTATTCCAATTTAAAAATGTTATCAAAATCGAAAAATATCGAACTCGGTTTCAAATAAAACTACACAAATTCAGTTCATCCAAGTAGTTATAGTCAATTTCAAGTATATTTACGCAGAGTAACCTCCTAGAACTAAAAATTTCATCAAAATCCAAAGAAATCGAATATAAATACACAAATTCAGCTCCTCTTAACGATAATATTATGAGAATCCATAAACATACAAGACAATTTCAATCGACTTACATAAATTCACCTCCGAGAACTGAATTTTTTAACCAAATCCTAAAAAATAGATGGTAATTTCAACTAAATTTGCACAAATTCAGCTATTCCAATTTAAAAATGTTATCAAAATCGAAAAATATCGAACTCGGTTTCAAATAAAACTACACAAATTCAGTTCATCCAAGTAGTTATAGTCAATTTCAAGTATATTTACGCAGAGTAACCTCCTAGAACTAAAAATTTCATCAAAATCCAAAGAAATCGAATATAAATACACAAATTCAGCTCCTCTTAACGATAATATTATGAGAATCCATAAACATACAAGACAATTTCAATCGACTTACATAAATTCACCTCCGAGAACTGAATTTTTTAACCAAATCCTAAAAAATAGATGGTAATTTCAACTAAATTTGCACAAATTCAGCTATTCCAATTTAAAAATGTTATCAAAATCGAAAAATATCGAACTCGGTTTCAAATAAAACTACACAAATTCAGTTCATCCAAGTAGTTATAGTCAATTTCAAGTATATTTACGCAGAGTAACCTCCTAGAACTAAAAATTTCATCAAAATCCAAAGAAATCGAATATAAATACACAAATTCAGCTCCTCTTAACGATAATATTATGAGAATCCATAAACATACAAGACAATTTCAATCGACTTACATAAATTCACCTCCGAGAACTGAATTTTTTAACCAAATCCTAAAAAATAGATGGTAATTTCAACTAAATTTGCACAAATTCAGCTATTCCAATTTAAAAATGTTATCAAAATCGAAAAATATCGAACTCGGTTTCAAATAAAACTACACAAATTCAGTTCATCCAAGTAGTTATAGTCAATTTCAAGTATATTTACGCAGAGTAACCTCCTAGAACTAAAAATTTCATCAAAATCCAAAGAAATCGAATATAAATACACAAATTCAGCTCCTCTTAACGATAATATTATGAGAATCCATAAACATACAAGACAATTTCAATCGACTTACATAAATTCACCTCCGAGAACTGAATTTTTTAACCAAATCCTAAAAAATAGATGGTAATTTCAACTAAATTTGCACAAATTCAGCTATTCCAATTTAAAAATGTTATCAAAATCGAAAAATATCGAACTCGGTTTCAAATAAAACTACACAAATTCAGTTCATCCAAGTAGTTATAGTCAATTTCAAGTATATTTACGCAGAGTAACCTCCTAGAACTAAAAATTTCATCAAAATCCAAAGAAATCGAATATAAATACACAAATTCAGCTCCTCTTAACGATAATATTATGAGAATCCATAAACATACAAGACAATTTCAATCGACTTACATAAATTCACCTCCGAGAACTGAATTTTTTAACCAAATCCTAAAAAATAGATGGTAATTTCAACTAAATTTGCACAAATTCAGCTATTCCAATTTAAAAATGTTATCAAAATCGAAAAATATCGAACTCGGTTTCAAATAAAACTACACAAATTCAGTTCATCCAAGTAGTTATAGTCAATTTCAAGTATATTTACGCAGAGTAACCTCCTAGAACTAAAAATTTCATCAAAATCCAAAGAAATCGAATATAAATACACAAATTCAGCTCCTCTTAACGATAATATTATGAGAATCCATAAACATACAAGACAATTTCAATCGACTTACATAAATTCACCTCCGAGAACTGAATTTTTTAACCAAATCCTAAAAAATAGATGGTAATTTCAACTAAATTTGCACAAATTCAGCTATTCCAATTTAAAAATGTTATCAAAATCGAAAAATATCGAACTCGGTTTCAAATAAAACTACACAAATTCAGTTCATCCAAGTAGTTATAGTCAATTTCAAGTATATTTACGCAGAGTAACCTCCTAGAACTAAAAATTTCATCAAAATCCAAAGAAATCGAATATAAATACACAAATTCAGCTCCTCTTAACGATAATATTATGAGAATCCATAAACATACAAGACAATTTCAATCGACTTACATAAATTCACCTCCGAGAACTGAATTTTTTAACCAAATCCTAAAAAATAGATGGTAATTTCAACTAAATTTGCACAAATTCAGCTATTCCAATTTAAAAATGTTATCAAAATCGAAAAATATCGAACTCGGTTTCAAATAAAACTACACAAATTCAGTTCATCCAAGTAGTTATAGTCAATTTCAAGTATATTTACGCAGAGTAACCTCCTAGAACTAAAAATTTCATCAAAATCCAAAGAAATCGAATATAAATACACAAATTCAGCTCCTCTTAACGATAATATTATGAGAATCCATAAACATACAAGACAATTTCAATCGACTTACATAAATTCACCTCCGAGAACTGAATTTTTTAACCAAATCCTAAAAAATAGATGGTAATTTCAACTAAATTTGCACAAATTCAGCTATTCCAATTTAAAAATGTTATCAAAATCGAAAAATATCGAACTCGGTTTCAAATAAAACTACACAAATTCAGTTCATCCAAGTAGTTATAGTCAATTTCAAGTATATTTACGCAGAGTAACCTCCTAGAACTAAAAATTTCATCAAAATCCAAAGAAATCGAATATAAATACACAAATTCAGCTCCTCTTAACGATAATATTATGAGAATCCATAAACATACAAGACAATTTCAATCGACTTACATAAATTCACCTCCGAGAACTGAATTTTTTAACCAAATCCTAAAAAATAGATGGTAATTTCAACTAAATTTGCACAAATTCAGCTATTCCAATTTAAAAATGTTATCAAAATCGAAAAATATCGAACTCGGTTTCAAATAAAACTACACAAATTCAGTTCATCCAAGTAGTTATAGTCAATTTCAAGTATATTTACGCAGAGTAACCTCCTAGAACTAAAAATTTCATCAAAATCCAAAGAAATCGAATATAAATACACAAATTCAGCTCCTCTTAACGATAATATTATGAGAATCCATAAACATACAAGACAATTTCAATCGACTTACATAAATTCACCTCCGAGAACTGAATTTTTTAACCAAATCCTAAAAAATAGATGGTAATTTCAACTAAATTTGCACAAATTCAGCTATTCCAATTTAAAAATGTTATCAAAATCGAAAAATATCGAACTCGGTTTCAAATAAAACTACACAAATTCAGTTCATCCAAGTAGTTATAGTCAATTTCAAGTATATTTACGCAGAGTAACCTCCTAGAACTAAAAATTTCATCAAAATCCAAAGAAATCGAATATAAATACACAAATTCAGCTCCTCTTAACGATAATATTATGAGAATCCATAAACATACAAGACAATTTCAATCGACTTACATAAATTCACCTCCGAGAACTGAATTTTTTAACCAAATCCTAAAAAATAGATGGTAATTTCAACTAAATTTGCACAAATTCAGCTATTCCAATTTAAAAATGTTATCAAAATCGAAAAATATCGAACTCGGTTTCAAATAAAACTACACAAATTCAGTTCATCCAAGTAGTTATAGTCAATTTCAAGTATATTTACGCAGAGTAACCTCCTAGAACTAAAAATTTCATCAAAATCCAAAGAAATCGAATATAAATACACAAATTCAGCTCCTCTTAACGATAATATTATGAGAATCCATAAACATACAAGACAATTTCAATCGACTTACATAAATTCACCTCCGAGAACTGAATTTTTTAACCAAATCCTAAAAAATAGATGGTAATTTCAACTAAATTTGCACAAATTCAGCTATTCCAATTTAAAAATGTTATCAAAATCGAAAAATATCGAACTCGGTTTCAAATAAAACTACACAAATTCAGTTCATCCAAGTAGTTATAGTCAATTTCAAGTATATTTACGCAGAGTAACCTCCTAGAACTAAAAATTTCATCAAAATCCAAAGAAATCGAATATAAATACACAAATTCAGCTCCTCTTAACGATAATATTATGAGAATCCATAAACATACAAGACAATTTCAATCGACTTACATAAATTCACCTCCGAGAACTGAATTTTTTAACCAAATCCTAAAAAATAGATGGTAATTTCAACTAAATTTGCACAAATTCAGCTATTCCAATTTAAAAATGTTATCAAAATCGAAAAATATCGAACTCGGTTTCAAATAAAACTACACAAATTCAGTTCATCCAAGTAGTTATAGTCAATTTCAAGTATATTTACGCAGAGTAACCTCCTAGAACTAAAAATTTCATCAAAATCCAAAGAAATCGAATATAAATACACAAATTCAGCTCCTCTTAACGATAATATTATGAGAATCCATAAACATACAAGACAATTTCAATCGACTTACATAAATTCACCTCCGAGAACTGAATTTTTTAACCAAATCCTAAAAAATAGATGGTAATTTCAACTAAATTTGCACAAATTCAGCTATTCCAATTTAAAAATGTTATCAAAATCGAAAAATATCGAACTCGGTTTCAAATAAAACTACACAAATTCAGTTCATCCAAGTAGTTATAGTCAATTTCAAGTATATTTACGCAGAGTAACCTCCTAGAACTAAAAATTTCATCAAAATCCAAAGAAATCGAATATAAATACACAAATTCAGCTCCTCTTAACGATAATATTATGAGAATCCATAAACATACAAGACAATTTCAATCGACTTACATAAATTCACCTCCGAGAACTGAATTTTTTAACCAAATCCTAAAAAATAGATGGTAATTTCAACTAAATTTGCACAAATTCAGCTATTCCAATTTAAAAATGTTATCAAAATCGAAAAATATCGAACTCGGTTTCAAATAAAACTACACAAATTCAGTTCATCCAAGTAGTTATAGTCAATTTCAAGTATATTTACGCAGAGTAACCTCCTAGAACTAAAAATTTCATCAAAATCCAAAGAAATCGAATATAAATACACAAATTCAGCTCCTCTTAACGATAATATTATGAGAATCCATAAACATACAAGACAATTTCAATCGACTTACATAAATTCACCTCCGAGAACTGAATTTTTTAACCAAATCCTAAAAAATAGATGGTAATTTCAACTAAATTTGCACAAATTCAGCTATTCCAATTTAAAAATGTTATCAAAATCGAAAAATATCGAACTCGGTTTCAAATAAAACTACACAAATTCAGTTCATCCAAGTAGTTATAGTCAATTTCAAGTATATTTACGCAGAGTAACCTCCTAGAACTAAAAATTTCATCAAAATCCAAAGAAATCGAATATAAATACACAAATTCAGCTCCTCTTAACGATAATATTATGAGAATCCATAAACATACAAGACAATTTCAATCGACTTACATAAATTCACCTCCGAGAACTGAATTTTTTAACCAAATCCTAAAAAATAGATGGTAATTTCAACTAAATTTGCACAAATTCAGCTATTCCAATTTAAAAATGTTATCAAAATCGAAAAATATCGAACTCGGTTTCAAATAAAACTACACAAATTCAGTTCATCCAAGTAGTCATAGTCAATTTCAAGTATATTTACGCAGAGTAACCTCCTAGAACTAAAAATTTCATCAAAATCCAAAGAAATCGAATATAAATACACAAATTCAGCTCCTCTTAACGATAATATTATGAGAATCCATAAACATACAAGACAATTTCAATCGACTTACATAAATTCACCTCCGAGAACTGAATTTTTTAACCAAATCCTAAAAAATAGATGGTAATTTCAACTAAATTTGCACAAATTCAGCTATTCCAATTTAAAAATGTTATCAAAATCGAAAAATATCGAACTCGGTTTCAAATAAAACTACACAAATTCAGTTCATCCAAGTAGTTATAGTCAATTTCAAGTATATTTACGCAGAGTAACCTCCTAGAACTAAAAATTTCATCAAAATCCAAAGAAATCGAATATAAATACACAAATTCAGCTCCTCTTAACGATAATATTATGAGAATCCATAAACATACAAGACAATTTCAATCGACTTACATAAATTCACCTCCGAGAACTGAATTTTTTAACCAAATCCTAAAAAATAGATGGTAATTTCAACTAAATTTGCACAAATTCAGCTATTCCAATTTAAAAATGTTATCAAAATCGAAAAATATCGAACTCGGTTTCAAATAAAACTACACAAATTCAGTTCATCCAAGTAGTTATAGTCAATTTCAAGTATATTTACGCAGAGTAACCTCCTAGAACTAAAAATTTCATCAAAATCCAAAGAAATCGAATATAAATACACAAATTCAGCTCCTCTTAACGATAATATTATGAGAATCCATAAACATACAAGACAATTTCAATCGACTTACATAAATTCACCTCCGAGAACTGAATTTTTTAACCAAATCCTAAAAAATAGATGGTAATTTCAACGAAATTTGCACAAATTCCGCTATTCCAATTTAAAAATGTTATCAAAATCGAAAAATATCGAACTCGGTTTCAAATAAAACTACACAAATTCAGTTCATCCAAGTAGTTATAGTCAATTTCAAGTATATTTACGCAGAGTAACCTCCTAGAACTAAAAATTTCATCAAAATCCAAAGAAATCGAATATAAATACACAAATTCAGCTCCTCTTAACGATAATATTATGAGAATCCATAAACATACAAGACAATTTCAATCGACTTACATAAATTCACCTCCGAGAACTGAATTTTTTAACCAAATCCTAAACAATAGATGGTAATTTCAACTAAATTTGCACAAATTCAGCTATTCCAATTTAAAAATGTTATCAAAATCGAAAAATATCGAACTCGGTTTCAAATAAAACTACACAAATTCAGTTCATCCAAGTAGTTATAGTCAATTTCAAGTATATTTACGCAGAGTAACCTCCTAGAACTAAAAATTTCATCAAAATCCAAAGAAATCGAATATAAATACACAAATTCAGCTCCTCTTAACGATAATATTATGAGAATCCATAAACATACAAGACAATTTCAATCGACTTACATAAATTCACCTCCGAGAACTGAATTTTTTAACCAAATCCTAAAAAATAGATGGTAATTTCAACTAAATTTGCACAAATTCAGCTATTCCAATTTAAAAATGTTATCAAAATCGAAAAATATCGAACTCGGTTTCAAATAAAACTACACAAATTCAGTTCATCCAAGTAGTTATAGTCAATTTCAAGTATATTTACGCAGAGTAACCTCCTAGAACTAAAAATTTCATCAAAATCCAAAGAAATCGAATATAAATACACAAATTCAGCTCCTCTTAACGATAATATTATGAGAATCCATAAACATACAAGACAATTTCAATCGACTTACATAAATTCACCTCCGAGAACTGAATTTTTTAACCAAATCCTAAAAAATAGATGGTAATTTCAACTAAATTTGCACAAATTCAGCTATTCCAATTTAAAAATGTTATCAAAATCGAAAAATATCGAACTCGGTTTCAAATAAAACTACACAAATTCAGTTCATCCAAGTAGTTATAGTCAATTTCAAGTATATTTACGCAGAGTAACCTCCTAGAACTAAAAATTTCATCAAAATCCAAAGAAATCGAATATAAATACACAAATTCAGCTCCTCTTAACGATAATATTATGAGAATCCATAAACATACAAGACAATTTCAATCGACTTACATAAATTCACCTCCGAGAACTGAATTTTTTAACCAAATCCTAAAAAATAGATGGTAATTTCAACTAAATTTGCACAAATTCAGCTATTCCAATTTAAAAATGTTATCAAAATCGAAAAATATCGAACTCGGTTTCAAATAAAACTACACAAATTCAGTTCATCCAAGTAGTTATAGTCAATTTCAAGTATATTTACGCAGAGTAACCTCCTAGAACTAAAAATTTCATCAAAATCCAAAGAAATCGAATATAAATACACAAATTCAGCTCCTCTTAACGATAATATTATGAGAATCCATAAACATACAAGACAATTTCAATCGACTTACATAAATTCACCTCCGAGAACTGAATTTTTTAACCAAATCCTAAAAAATAGATGGTAATTTCAACTAAATTTGCACAAATTCAGCTATTCCAATTTAAAAATGTTATCAAAATCGAAAAATATCGAACTCGGTTTCAAATAAAACTACACAAATTCAGTTCATCCAAGTAGTTATAGTCAATTTCAAGTATATTTACGCAGAGTAACCTCCTAGAACTAAAAATTTCATCAAAATCCAAAGAAATCGAATATAAATACACAAATTCAGCTCCTCTTAACGATAATATTATGAGAATCCATAAACATACAAGACAATTTCAATCGACTTACATAAATTCACCTCCGAGAACTGAATTTTTTAACCAAATCCTAAAAAATAGATGGTAATTTCAACTAAATTTGCACAAATTCAGCTATTCCAATTTAAAAATGTTATCAAAATCGAAAAATATCGAACTCGGTTTCAAATAAAACTACACAAATTCAGTTCATCCAAGTAGTTATAGTCAATTTCAAGTATATTTACGCAGAGTAACCTCCTAGAACTAAAAATTTCATCAAAATCCAAAGAAATCGAATATAAATACACAAATTCAGCTCCTCTTAACGATAATATTATGAGAATCCATAAACATACAAGACAATTTCAATCGACTTACATAAATTCACCTCCGAGAACTGAATTTTTTAACCAAATCCTAAAAAATAGATGGTAATTTCAACTAAATTTGCACAAATTCAGCTATTCCAATTTAAAAATGTTATCAAAATCGAAAAATATCGAACTCGGTTTCAAATAAAACTACACAAATTCAGTTCATCCAAGTAGTTATAGTCAATTTCAAGTATATTTACGCAGAGTAACCTCCTAGAACTAAAAATTTCATCAAAATCCAAAGAAATCGAATATAAATACACAAATTCAGCTCCTCTTAACGATAATATTATGAGAATCCATAAACATACAAGACAATTTCAATCGACTTACATAAATTCACCTCCGAGAACTGAATTTTTTAACCAAATCCTAAAAAATAGATGGTAATTTCAACTAAATTTGCACAAATTCAGCTATTCCAATTTAAAAATGTTATCAAAATCGAAAAATATCGAACTCGGTTTCAAATAAAACTACACAAATTCAGTTCATCCAAGTAGTTATAGTCAATTTCAAGTATATTTACGCAGAGTAACCTCCTAGAACTAAAAATTTCATCAAGATCCAAAGAAATCGAATATAAATACACAAATTCAGCTCCTCTTAACGATAATATTATGAGAATCCATAAACATACTAGACAATTTCAATCGACTTACATAAATTCACCTCCGAGAACTGAATTTTTTAACCAAATCCTAAAAAATAGATGGTAATTTCAACTAAATTTGCACAAATTCAGCTATTCCAATTTAAAAATGTTATCAAAATCGAAAAATATCGAACTCGGTTTCAAATAAAACTACACAAATTCAGTTCATCCAAGTAGTTATAGTCAATTTCAAGTATATTTACGCAGAGTAACCTCCTAGAACTAAAAATTTCATCAAAATCCAAAGAAATCGAATATAAATACACAAATTCAGCTCCTCTTAACGATAATATTATGAGAATCCATAAACATACAAGACAATTTCAATCGACTTACATAAATTCACCTCCGAGAACTGAATTTTTTAACCAAATCCTAAAAAATAGATGGTAATTTCAACTAAATTTGCACAAATTCAGCTATTCCAATTTAAAAATGTTATCAAAATCGAAAAATATCGAACTCGGTTTCAAATAAAACTACACAAATTCAGTTCATCCAAGTAGTTATAGTCAATTTCAAGTATATTTACGCAGAGTAACCTCCTAGAACTAAAAATTTCATCAAAATCCAAAGAAATCGAATATAAATACACAAATTCAGCTCCTCTTAACGATAATATTATGAGAATCCATAAACATACAAGACAATTTCAATCGACTTACATAAATTCACCTCCGAGAACTGAATTTTTTAACCAAATCCTAAAAAATAGATGGTAATTTCAACTAAATTTGCACAAATTCAGCTATTCCAATTTAAAAATGTTATCAAAATCGAAAAATATCGAACTCGGTTTCAAATAAAACTACACAAATTCAGTTCATCCAAGTAGTTATAGTCAATTTCAAGTATATTTACGCAGAGTAACCTCCTAGAACTAAAAATTTCATCAAAATCCAAAGAAATCGAATATAAATACACAAATTCAGCTCCTCTTAACGATAATATTATGAGAATCCATAAACATACAAGACAATTTCAATCGACTTACATAAATTCACCTCCGAGAACTGAATTTTTTAACCAAATCCTAAAAAATAGATGGTAATTTCAACTAAATTTGCACAAATTCAGCTATTCCAATTTAAAAATGTTATCAAAATCGAAAAATATCGAACTCGGTTTCAAATAAAACTACACAAATTCAGTTCATCCAAGTAGTTATAGTCAATTTCAAGTATATTTACGCAGAGTAACCTCCTAGAACTAAAAATTTCATCAAAATCCAAAGAAATCGAATATAAATACACAAATTCAGCTCCTCTTAACGATAATATTATGAGAATCCATAAACATACAAGACAATTTCAATCGACTTACATAAATTCACCTCCGAGAACTGAATTTTTTAACCAAATCCTAAAAAATAGATGGTAATTTCAACTAAATTTGCACAAATTCAGCTATTCCAATTTAAAAATGTTATCAAAATCGAAAAATATCGAACTCGGTTTCAAATAAAACTACACAAATTCAGTTCATCCAAGTAGTTATAGTCAATTTCAAGTATATTTACGCAGAGTAACCTCCTAGAACTAAAAATTTCTCAAAATCCAAAGAAATCGAATATAAATACACAAATTCAGCTCCTCTTAACGATAATATTATGAGAATCCATAAACATACAAGACAATTTCAATCGACTTACATAAATTCACCTCCGAGAACTGAATTTTTTAACCAAATCCTAAAAAATAGATGGTAATTTCAACTAAATTTGCACAAATTCAGCTATTCCAATTTAAAAATGTTATCAAAATCGAAAAATATCGAACTCGGTTTCAAATAAAACTACACAAATTCAGTTCATCCAAGTAGTTATAGTCAATTTCAAGTATATTTACGCAGAGTAACCTCCTAGAACTAAAAATTTCATCAAAATCCAAAGAAATCGAATATAAATACACAAATTCAGCTCCTCTTAACGATAATATTATGAGAATCCATAAACATACAAGACAATTTCAATCGACTTACATAAATTCACCTCCGAGAACTGAATTTTTTAACCAAATCCTAAAAAATAGATGGTAATTTCAACTAAATTTGCACAAATTCAGCTATTCCAATTTAAAAATGTTATCAAAATCGAAAAATATCGAACTCGGTTTCAAATAAAACTACACAAATTCAGTTCATCCAAGTAGTTATAGTCAATTTCAAGTATATTTACGCAGAGTAACCTCCTAGAACTAAAAATTTCATCAAAATCCAAAGAAATCGAATATAAATACACAAATTCAGCTCCTCTTAACGATAATATTATGAGAATCCATAAACATACAAGACAATTTCAATCGACTTACATAAATTCACCTCCGAGAACTGAATTTTTTAACCAAATCCTAAAAAATAGATGGTAATTTCAACTAAATTTGCACAAATTCAGCTATTCCAATTTAAAAATGTTATCAAAATCGAAAAATATCGAACTCGGTTTCAAATAAAACTACACAAATTCAGTTCATCCAAGTAGTTATAGTCAATTTCAAGTATATTTACGCAGAGTAACCTCCTAGAACTAAAAATTTCATCAAAATCCAAAGAAATCGAATATAAATACACAAATTCAGCTCCTCTTAACGATAATATTATGAGAATCCATAAACATACAAGACAATTTCAATCGACTTACATAAATTCACCTCCGAGAACTGAATTTTTTAACCAAATCCTAAAAAATAGATGGTAATTTCAACTAAATTTGCACAAATTCAGCTATTCCAATTTAAAAATGTTATCAAAATCGAAAAATATCGAACTCGGTTTCAAATAAAACTACACAAATTCAGTTCATCCAAGTAGTTATAGTCAATTTCAAGTATATTTACGCAGAGTAACCTCCTAGAACTAAAAATTTCATCAAAATCCAAAGAAATCGAATATAAATACACAAATTCAGCTCCTCTTAACGATAATATTATGAGAATCCATAAACATACAAGACAATTTCAATCGACTTACATAAATTCACCTCCGAGAACTGAATTTTTTAACCAAATCCTAAAAAATAGATGGTAATTTCAACTAAATTTGCACAAATTCAGCTATTCCAATTTAAAAATGTTATCAAAATCGAAAAATATCGAACTCGGTTTCAAATAAAACTACACAAATTCAGTTCATCCAAGTAGTTATAGTCAATTTCAAGTATATTTACGCAGAGTAACCTCCTAGAACTAAAAATTTCATCAAAATCCAAAGAAATCGAATATAAATACACAAATTCAGCTCCTCTTAACGATAATATTATGAGAATCCATAAACATACAAGACAATTTCAATCGACTTACATAAATTCACCTCCGAGAACTGAATTTTTTAACCAAATCCTAAAAAATAGATGGTAATTTCAACTAAATTTGCACAAATTCAGCTATTCCAATTTAAAAATGTTATCAAAATCGAAAAATATCGAACTCGGTTTCAAATAAAACTACACAAATTCAGTTCATCCAAGTAGTCATAGTCAATTTCAAGTATATTTACGCAGAGTAACCTCCTAGAACTAAAAATTTCATCAAAATCCAAAGAAATCGAATATAAATACACAAATTCAGCTCCTCTTAACGATAATATTATGAGAATCCATAAACATACAAGACAATTTCAATCGACTTACATAAATTCACCTCCGAGAACTGAATTTTTTAACCAAATCCTAAAAAATAGATGGTAATTTCAACTAAATTTGCACAAATTCAGCTATTCCAATTTAAAAATGTTATCAAAATCGAAAAATATCGAACTCGGTTTCAAATAAAACTACACAAATTCAGTTCATCCAAGTAGTTATAGTCAATTTCAAGTATATTTACGCAGAGTAACCTCCTAGAACTAAAAATTTCATCAAAATCCAAAGAAATCGAATATAAATACACAAATTCAGCTCCTCTTAACGATAATATTATGAGAATCCATAAACATACAAGACAATTTCAATCGACTTACATAAATTCACCTCCGAGAACTGAATTTTTTAACCAAATCCTAAAAAATAGATGGTAATTTCAACTAAATTTGCACAAATTCAGCTATTCCAATTTAAAAATGTTATCAAAATCGAAAAATATCGAACTCGGTTTCAAATAAAACTACACAAATTCAGTTCATCCAAGTAGTTATAGTCAATTTCAAGTATATTTACGCAGAGTAACCTCCTAGAACTAAAAATTTCATCAAAATCCAAAGAAATCGAATATAAATACACAAATTCAGCTCCTCTTAACGATAATATTATGAGAATCCATAAACATACAAGACAATTTCAATCGACTTACATAAATTCACCTCCGAGAACTGAATTTTTTAACCAAATCCTAAAAAATAGATGGTAATTTCAACTAAATTTGCACAAATTCAGCTATTCCAATTTAAAAATGTTATCAAAATCGAAAAATATCGAACTCGGTTTCAAATAAAACTACACAAATTCAGTTCATCCAAGTAGTTATAGTCAATTTCAAGTATATTTACGCAGAGTAACCTCCTAGAACTAAAAATTTCATCAAAATCCAAAGAAATCGAATATAAATACACAAATTCAGCTCCTCTTAACGATAATATTATGAGAATCCATAAACATACAAGACAATTTCAATCGACTTACATAAATTCACCTCCGAGAACTGAATTTTTTAACCAAATCCTAAAAAATAGATGGTAATTTCAACTAAATTTGCACAAATTCAGCTATTCCAATTTAA
>OZ020479.1:31961601-31978632 GCA_963971345.1 Andrena flavipes
CGAACTCGGTTTCAAATAAAACTACACAAATTCAGTTCATCCAAGTAGTTATAGTCAATTTCAAGTATATTTACGCAGAGTAACCTCCTAGAACTAAAAATTTCATCAAAATCCAAAGAAATCGAATATAAATACACAAATTCAGCTCCTCTTAACGATAATATTATGAGAATCCATAAACATACAAGACAATTTCAATCGACTTACATAAATTCACCTCCGAGAACTGAATTTTTTAACCAAATCCTAAAAAATAGATGGTAATTTCAACTAAATTTGCACAAATTCAGCTATTCCAATTTAAAAATGTTATCAAAATCGAAAAAGTATCGAACTCGGTTTCAAATAAAACTACACAAATTCAGTTCATCCAAGTAGTTATAGTCAATTTCAAGTATATTTACGCAGAGTAACCTCCTAGAACTAAAAATTTCATCAAAATCCAAAGAAATCGAATATAAATACACAAATTCAGCTCCTCTTAACGATAATATTATGAGAATCCATAAACATACAAGACAATTTCAATCGACTTACATAAATTCACCTCCGAGAACTGAATTTTTTAACCAAATCCTAAAAAATAGATGGTAATTTCAACTAAATTTGCACAAATTCAGCTATTCCAATTTAAAAATGTTATCAAAATCGAAAAATATCGAACTCGGTTTCAAATAAAACTACACAAATTCAGTTCATCCAAGTAGTTATAGTCAATTTCAAGTATATTTACGCAGAGTAACCTCCTAGAACTAAAAATTTCATCAAAATCCAAAGAAATCGAATATAAATACACAAATTCAGCTCCTCTTAACGATAATATTATGAGAATCCATAAACATACAAGACAATTTCAATCGACTTACATAAATTCACCTCCGAGAACTGAATTTTTTAACCAAATCCTAAAAAATAGATGGTAATTTCAACTAAATTTGCACAAATTCAGCTATTCCAATTTAAAAATGTTATCAAAATCGAAAAATATCGAACTCGGTTTCAAATAAAACTACACAAATTCAGTTCATCCAAGTAGTTATAGTCAATTTCAAGTATATTTACGCAGAGTAACCTCCTAGAACTAAAAATTTCATCAAAATCCAAAGAAATCGAATATAAATACACAAATTCAGCTCCTCTTAACGATAATATTATGAGAATCCATAAACATACAAGACAATTTCAATCGACTTACATAAATTCACCTCCGAGAACTGAATTTTTTAACCAAATCCTAAAAAATAGATGGTAATTTCAACTAAATTTGCACAAATTCAGCTATTCCAATTTAAAAATGTTATCAAAATCGAAAAATATCGAACTCGGTTTCAAATAAAACTACACAAATTCAGTTCATCCAAGTAGTTATAGTCAATTTCAAGTATATTTACGCAGAGTAACCTCCTAGAACTAAAAATTTCATCAAAATCCAAAGAAATCGAATATAAATACACAAATTCAGCTCCTCTTAACGATAATATTATGAGAATCCATAAACATACAAGACAATTTCAATCGACTTACATAAATTCACCTCCGAGAACTGAATTTTTTAACCAAATCCTAAAAAATAGATGGTAATTTCAACTAAATTTGCACAAATTCAGCTATTCCAATTTAAAAATGTTATCAAAATCGAAAAATATCGAACTCGGTTTCAAATAAAACTACACAAATTCAGTTCATCCAAGTAGTTATAGTCAATTTCAAGTATATTTACGCAGAGTAACCTCCTAGAACTAAAAATTTCATCAAAATCCAAAGAAATCGAATATAAATACACAAATTCAGCTCCTCTTAACGATAATATTATGAGAATCCATAAACATACAAGACAATTTCAATCGACTTACATAAATTCACCTCCGAGAACTGAATTTTTTAACCAAATCCTAAAAAATAGATGGTAATTTCAACTAAATTTGCACAAATTCAGCTATTCCAATTTAAAAATGTTATCAAAATCGAAAAATATCGAACTCGGTTTCAAATAAAACTACACAAATTCAGTTCATCCAAGTAGTTATAGTCAATTTCAAGTATATTTACGCAGAGTAACCTCCTAGAACTAAAAATTTCATCAAAATCCAAAGAAATCGAATATAAATACACAAATTCAGCTCCTCTTAACGATAATATTATGAGAATCCATAAACATACAAGACAATTTCAATCGACTTACATAAATTCACCTCCGAGAACTGAATTTTTTAACCAAATCCTAAAAAATAGATGGTAATTTCAACTAAATTTGCACAAATTCAGCTATTCCAATTTAAAAATGTTATCAAAATCGAAAAATATCGAACTCGGTTTCAAATAAAACTACACAAATTCAGTTCATCCAAGTAGTTATAGTCAATTTCAAGTATATTTACGCAGAGTAACCTCCTAGAACTAAAAATTTCATCAAAATCCAAAGAAATCGAATATAAATACACAAATTCAGCTCCTCTTAACGATAATATTATGAGAATCCATAAACATACAAGACAATTTCAATCGACTTACATAAATTCACCTCCGAGAACTGAATTTTTTAACCAAATCCTAAAAAATAGATGGTAATTTCAACTAAATTTGCACAAATTCAGCTATTCCAATTTAAAAATGTTATCAAAATCGAAAAATATCGAACTCGGTTTCAAATAAAACTACACAAATTCAGTTCATCCAAGTAGTTATAGTCAATTTCAAGTATATTTACGCAGAGTAACCTCCTAGAACTAAAAATTTCATCAAAATCCAAAGAAATCGAATATAAATACACAAATTCAGCTCCTCTTAACGATAATATTATGAGAATCCATAAACATACAAGACAATTTCAATCGACTTACATAAATTCACCTCCGAGAACTGAATTTTTTAACCAAATCCTAAAAAATAGATGGTAATTTCAACTAAATTTGCACAAATTCAGCTATTCCAATTTAAAAATGTTATCAAAATCGAAAAATATCGAACTCGGTTTCAAATAAAACTACACAAATTCAGTTCATCCAAGTAGTTATAGTCAATTTCAAGTATATTTACGCAGAGTAACCTCCTAGAACTAAAAATTTCATCAAAATCCAAAGAAATCGAATATAAATACACAAATTCAGCTCCTCTTAACGATAATATTATGAGAATCCATAAACATACAAGACAATTTCAATCGACTTACATAAATTCACCTCCGAGAACTGAATTTTTTAACCAAATCCTAAAAAATAGATGGTAATTTCAACTAAATTTGCACAAATTCAGCTATTCCAATTTAAAAATGTTATCAAAATCGAAAAATATCGAACTCGGTTTCAAATAAAACTACACAAATTCAGTTCATCCAAGTAGTTATAGTCAATTTCAAGTATATTTACGCAGAGTAACCTCCTAGAACTAAAAATTTCATCAAAATCCAAAGAAATCGAATATAAATACACAAATTCAGCTCCTCTTAACGATAATATTATGAGAATCCATAAACATACAAGACAATTTCAATCGACTTACATAAATTCACCTCCGAGAACTGAATTTTTTAACCAAATCCTAAAAAATAGATGGTAATTTCAACTAAATTTGCACAAATTCAGCTATTCCAATTTAAAAATGTTATCAAAATCGAAAAATATCGAACTCGGTTTCAAATAAAACTACACAAATTCAGTTCATCCAAGTAGTTATAGTCAATTTCAAGTATATTTACGCAGAGTAACCTCCTAGAACTAAAAATTTCATCAAAATCCAAAGAAATCGAATATAAATACACAAATTCAGCTCCTCTTAACGATAATATTATGAGAATCCATAAACATACAAGACAATTTCAATCGACTTACATAAATTCACCTCCGAGAACTGAATTTTTTAACCAAATCCTAAAAAATAGATGGTAATTTCAACTAAATTTGCACAAATTCAGCTATTCCAATTTAAAAATGTTATCAAAATCGAAAAATATCGAACTCGGTTTCAAATAAAACTACACAAATTCAGTTCATCCAAGTAGTTATAGTCAATTTCAAGTATATTTACGCAGAGTAACCTCCTAGAACTAAAAATTTCATCAAAATCCAAAGAAATCGAATATAAATACACAAATTCAGCTCCTCTTAACGATAATATTATGAGAATCCATAAACATACAAGACAATTTCAATCGACTTACATAAATTCACCTCCGAGAACTGAATTTTTTAACCAAATCCTAAAAAATAGATGGTAATTTCAACTAAATTTGCACAAATTCAGCTATTCCAATTTAAAAATGTTATCAAAATCGAAAAATATCGAACTCGGTTTCAAATAAAACTACACAAATTCAGTTCATCCAAGTAGTTATAGTCAATTTCAAGTATATTTACGCAGAGTAACCTCCTAGAACTAAAAATTTCATCAAAATCCAAAGAAATCGAATATAAATACACAAATTCAGCTCCTCTTAACGATAATATTATGAGAATCCATAAACATACAAGACAATTTCAATCGACTTACATAAATTCACCTCCGAGAACTGAATTTTTTAACCAAATCCTAAAAAATAGATGGTAATTTCAACTAAATTTGCACAAATTCAGCTATTCCAATTTAAAAATGTTATCAAAATCGAAAAATATCGAACTCGGTTTCAAATAAAACTACACAAATTCAGTTCATCCAAGTAGTTATAGTCAATTTCAAGTATATTTACGCAGAGTAACCTCCTAGAACTAAAAATTTCATCAAAATCCAAAGAAATCGAATATAAATACACAAATTCAGCTCCTCTTAACGATAATATTATGAGAATCCATAAACATACAAGACAATTTCAATCGACTTACATAAATTCACCTCCGAGAACTGAATTTTTTAACCAAATCCTAAAAAATAGATGGTAATTTCAACTAAATTTGCACAAATTCAGCTATTCCAATTTAAAAATGTTATCAAAATCGAAAAATATCGAACTCGGTTTCAAATAAAACTACACAAATTCAGTTCATCCAAGTAGTTATAGTCAATTTCAAGTATATTTACGCAGAGTAACCTCCTAGAACTAAAAATTTCATCAAAATCCAAAGAAATCGAATATAAATACACAAATTCAGCTCCTCTTAACGATAATATTATGAGAATCCATAAACATACAAGACAATTTCAATCGACTTACATAAATTCACCTCCGAGAACTGAATTTTTTAACCAAATCCTAAAAAATAGATGGTAATTTCAACTAAATTTGCACAAATTCAGCTATTCCAATTTAAAAATGTTATCAAAATCGAAAAATATCGAACTCGGTTTCAAATAAAACTACACAAATTCAGTTCATCCAAGTAGTTATAGTCAATTTCAAGTATATTTACGCAGAGTAACCTCCTAGAACTAAAAATTTCATCAAAATCCAAAGAAATCGAATATAAATACACAAATTCAGCTCCTCTTAACGATAATATTATGAGAATCCATAAACATACAAGACAATTTCAATCGACTTACATAAATTCACCTCCGAGAACTGAATTTTTTAACCAAATCCTAAAAAATAGATGGTAATTTCAACTAAATTTGCACAAATTCAGCTATTCCAATTTAAAAATGTTATCAAAATCGAAAAATATCGAACTCGGTTTCAAATAAAACTACACAAATTCAGTTCATCCAAGTAGTTATAGTCAATTTCAAGTATATTTACGCAGAGTAACCTCCTAGAACTAAAAATTTCATCAAAATCCAAAGAAATCGAATATAAATACACAAATTCAGCTCCTCTTAACGATAATATTATGAGAATCCATAAACATACAAGACAATTTCAATCGACTTACATAAATTCACCTCCGAGAACTGAATTTTTTAACCAAATCCTAAAAAATAGATGGTAATTTCAACTAAATTTGCACAAATTCAGCTATTCCAATTTAAAAATGTTATCAAAATCGAAAAATATCGAACTCGGTTTCAAATAAAACTACACAAATTCAGTTCATCCAAGTAGTTATAGTCAATTTCAAGTATATTTACGCAGAGTAACCTCCTAGAACTAAAAATTTCATCAAAATCCAAAGAAATCGAATATAAATACACAAATTCAGCTCCTCTTAACGATAATATTATGAGAATCCATAAACATACAAGACAATTTCAATCGACTTACATAAATTCACCTCCGAGAACTGAATTTTTTAACCAAATCCTAAAAAATAGATGGTAATTTCAACTAAATTTGCACAAATTCAGCTATTCCAATTTAAAAATGTTATCAAAATCGAAAAATATCGAACTCGGTTTCAAATAAAACTACACAAATTCAGTTCATCCAAGTAGTTATAGTCAATTTCAAGTATATTTACGCAGAGTAACCTCCTAGAACTAAAAATTTCATCAAAATCCAAAGAAATCGAATATAAATACACAAATTCAGCTCCTCTTAACGATAATATTATGAGAATCCATAAACATACAAGACAATTTCAATCGACTTACATAAATTCACCTCCGAGAACTGAATTTTTTAACCAAATCCTAAAAAATAGATGGTAATTTCAACTAAATTTGCACAAATTCAGCTATTCCAATTTAAAAATGTTATCAAAATCGAAAAATATCGAACTCGGTTTCAAATAAAACTACACAAATTCAGTTCATCCAAGTAGTTATAGTCAATTTCAAGTATATTTACGCAGAGTAACCTCCTAGAACTAAAAATTTCATCAAAATCCAAAGAAATCGAATATAAATACACAAATTCAGCTCCTCTTAACGATAATATTATGAGAATCCATAAACATACAAGACAATTTCAATCGACTTACATAAATTCACCTCCGAGAACTGAATTTTTTAACCAAATCCTAAAAAATAGATGGTAATTTCAACTAAATTTGCACAAATTCAGCTATTCCAATTTAAAAATGTTATCAAAATCGAAAAATATCGAACTCGGTTTCAAATAAAACTACACAAATTCAGTTCATCCAAGTAGTTATAGTCAATTTCAAGTATATTTACGCAGAGTAACCTCCTAGAACTAAAAATTTCATCAAAATCCAAAGAAATCGAATATAAATACACAAATTCAGCTCCTCTTAACGATAATATTATGAGAATCCATAAACATACAAGACAATTTCAATCGACTTACATAAATTCACCTCCGAGAACTGAATTTTTTAACCAAATCCTAAAAAATAGATGGTAATTTCAACTAAATTTGCACAAATTCAGCTATTCCAATTTAAAAATGTTATCAAAATCGAAAAATATCGAACTCGGTTTCAAATAAAACTACACAAATTCAGTTCATCCAAGTAGTTATAGTCAATTTCAAGTATATTTACGCAGAGTAACCTCCTAGAACTAAAAATTTCATCAAAATCCAAAGAAATCGAATATAAATACACAAATTCAGCTCCTCTTAACGATAATATTATGAGAATCCATAAACATACAAGACAATTTCAATCGACTTACATAAATTCACCTCCGAGAACTGAATTTTTTAACCAAATCCTAAAAAATAGATGGTAATTTCAACTAAATTTGCACAAATTCAGCTATTCCAATTTAAAAATGTTATCAAAATCGAAAAATATCGAACTCGGTTTCAAATAAAACTACACAAATTCAGTTCATCCAAGTAGTTATAGTCAATTTCAAGTATATTTACGCAGAGTAACCTCCTAGAACTAAAAATTTCATCAAAATCCAAAGAAATCGAATATAAATACACAAATTCAGCTCCTCTTAACGATAATATTATGAGAATCCATAAACATACAAGACAATTTCAATCGACTTACATAAATTCACCTCCGAGAACTGAATTTTTTAACCAAATCCTAAAAAATAGATGGTAATTTCAACTAAATTTGCACAAATTCAGCTATTCCAATTTAAAAATGTTATCAAAATCGAAAAATATCGAACTCGGTTTCAAATAAAACTACACAAATTCAGTTCATCCAAGTAGTTATAGTCAATTTCAAGTATATTTACGCAGAGTAACCTCCTAGAACTAAAAATTTCATCAAAATCCAAAGAAATCGAATATAAATACACAAATTCAGCTCCTCTTAACGATAATATTATGAGAATCCATAAACATACAAGACAATTTCAATCGACTTACATAAATTCACCTCCGAGAACTGAATTTTTTAACCAAATCCTAAAAAATAGATGGTAATTTCAACTAAATTTGCACAAATTCAGCTATTCCAATTTAAAAATGTTATCAAAATCGAAAAATATCGAACTCGGTTTCAAATAAAACTACACAAATTCAGTTCATCCAAGTAGTTATAGTCAATTTCAAGTATATTTACGCAGAGTAACCTCCTAGAACTAAAAATTTCATCAAAATCCAAAGAAATCGAATATAAATACACAAATTCAGCTCCTCTTAACGATAATATTATGAGAATCCATAAACATACAAGACAATTTCAATCGACTTACATAAATTCACCTCCGAGAACTGAATTTTTTAACCAAATCCTAAAAAATAGATGGTAATTTCAACTAAATTTGCACAAATTCAGCTATTCCAATTTAAAAATGTTATCAAAATCGAAAAATATCGAACTCGGTTTCAAATAAAACTACACAAATTCAGTTCATCCAAGTAGTTATAGTCAATTTCAAGTATATTTACGCAGAGTAACCTCCTAGAACTAAAAATTTCATCAAAATCCAAAGAAATCGAATATAAATACACAAATTCAGCTCCTCTTAACGATAATATTATGAGAATCCATAAACATACAAGACAATTTCAATCGACTTACATAAATTCACCTCCGAGAACTGAATTTTTTAACCAAATCCTAAAAAATAGATGGTAATTTCAACTAAATTTGCACAAATTCAGCTATTCCAATTTAAAAATGTTATCAAAATCGAAAAATATCGAACTCGGTTTCAAATAAAACTACACAAATTCAGTTCATCCAAGTAGTTATAGTCAATTTCAAGTATATTTACGCAGAGTAACCTCCTAGAACTAAAAATTTCATCAAAATCCAAAGAAATCGAATATAAATACACAAATTCAGCTCCTCTTAACGATAATATTATGAGAATCCATAAACATACAAGACAATTTCAATCGACTTACATAAATTCACCTCCGAGAACTGAATTTTTTAACCAAATCCTAAAAAATAGATGGTAATTTCAACTAA
Organism: Andrena flavipes; assembly: GCA_963971345.1. Classification (NCBI taxonomy): domain Eukaryota; kingdom Metazoa; phylum Arthropoda; class Insecta; order Hymenoptera; family Andrenidae; genus Andrena; species Andrena flavipes. Next base: position 31,970,760 of record OZ020479.1, read on the forward strand.
ATTTGCACAAATTCAGCTATTCCAATTTAAAAATGTTATCAAAATCGAAAAATATCGAACTCGGTTTCAAATAAAACTACACAAATTCAGTTCATCCAAGTAGTTATAGTCAATTTCAAGTATATTTACGCAGAGTAACCTCCTAGAACTAAAAATTTCATCAAAATCCAAAGAAATCGAATATAAATACACAAATTCAGCTCCTCTTAACGATAATATTATGAGAATCCATAAACATACAAGACAATTTCAATCGACTTACATAAATTCACCTCCGAGAACTGAATTTTTTAACCAAATCCTAAAAAATAGATGGTAATTTCAACTAAATTTGCACAAATTCAGCTATTCCAATTTAAAAATGTTATCAAAATCGAAAAATATCGAACTCGGTTTCAAATAAAACTACACAAATTCAGTTCATCCAAGTAGTTATAGTCAATTTCAAGTATATTTACGCAGAGTAACCTCCTAGAACTAAAAATTTCATCAAAATCCAAAGAAATCGAATATAAATACACAAATTCAGCTCCTCTTAACGATAATATTATGAGAATCCATAAACATACAAGACAATTTCAATCGACTTACATAAATTCACCTCCGAGAACTGAATTTTTTAACCAAATCCTAAAAAATAGATGGTAATTTCAACTAAATTTGCACAAATTCAGCTATTCCAATTTAAAAATGTTATCAAAATCGAAAAATATCGAACTCGGTTTCAAATAAAACTACACAAATTCAGTTCATCCAAGTAGTTATAGTCAATTTCAAGTATATTTACGCAGAGTAACCTCCTAGAACTAAAAATTTCATCAAAATCCAAAGAAATCGAATATAAATACACAAATTCAGCTCCTCTTAACGATAATATTATGAGAATCCATAAACATACAAGACAATTTCAATCGACTTACATAAATTCACCTCCGAGAACTGAATTTTTTAACCAAATCCTAAAAAATAGATGGTAATTTCAACTAAATTTGCACAAATTCAGCTATTCCAATTTAAAAATGTTATCAAAATCGAAAAATATCGAACTCGGTTTCAAATAAAACTACACAAATTCAGTTCATCCAAGTAGTTATAGTCAATTTCAAGTATATTTACGCAGAGTAACCTCCTAGAACTAAAAATTTCATCAAAATCCAAAGAAATCGAATATAAATACACAAATTCAGCTCCTCTTAACGATAATATTATGAGAATCCATAAACATACAAGACAATTTCAATCGACTTACATAAATTCACCTCCGAGAACTGAATTTTTTAACCAAATCCTAAAAAATAGATGGTAATTTCAACTAAATTTGCACAAATTCAGCTATTCCAATTTAAAAATGTTATCAAAATCGAAAAATATCGAACTCGGTTTCAAATAAAACTACACAAATTCAGTTCATCCAAGTAGTTATAGTCAATTTCAAGTATATTTACGCAGAGTAACCTCCTAGAACTAAAAATTTCATCAAAATCCAAAGAAATCGAATATAAATACACAAATTCAGCTCCTCTTAACGATAATATTATGAGAATCCATAAACATACAAGACAATTTCAATCGACTTACATAAATTCACCTCCGAGAACTGAATTTTTTAACCAAATCCTAAAAAATAGATGGTAATTTCAACTAAATTTGCACAAATTCAGCTATTCCAATTTAAAAATGTTATCAAAATCGAAAAATATCGAACTCGGTTTCAAATAAAACTACACAAATTCAGTTCATCCAAGTAGTTATAGTCAATTTCAAGTATATTTACGCAGAGTAACCTCCTAGAACTAAAAATTTCATCAAAATCCAAAGAAATCGAATATAAATACACAAATTCAGCTCCTCTTAACGATAATATTATGAGAATCCATAAACATACAAGACAATTTCAATCGACTTACATAAATTCACCTCCGAGAACTGAATTTTTTAACCAAATCCTAAAAAATAGATGGTAATTTCAACTAAATTTGCACAAATTCAGCTATTCCAATTTAAAAATGTTATCAAAATCGAAAAATATCGAACTCGGTTTCAAATAAAACTACACAAATTCAGTTCATCCAAGTAGTTATAGTCAATTTCAAGTATATTTACGCAGAGTAACCTCCTAGAACTAAAAATTTCATCAAAATCCAAAGAAATCGAATATAAATACACAAATTCAGCTCCTCTTAACGATAATATTATGAGAATCCATAAACATACAAGACAATTTCAATCGACTTACATAAATTCACCTCCGAGAACTGAATTTTTTAACCAAATCCTAAAAAATAGATGGTAATTTCAACTAAATTTGCAGAAATTCAGCTATTCCAATTTAAAAATGTTATCAAAATCGAAAAATATCGAACTCGGTTTCAAATAAAACTACACAAATTCAGTTCATCCAAGTAGTTATAGTCAATTTCAAGTATATTTACGCAGAGTAACCTCCTAGAACTAAAAATTTCATCAAAATCCAAAGAAATCGAATATAAATACACAAATTCAGCTCCTCTTAACGATAATATTATGAGAATCCATAAACATACAAGACAATTTCAATCGACTTACATAAATTCACCTCCGAGAACTGAATTTTTTAACCAAATCCTAAAAAATAGATGGTAATTTCAACTAAATTTGCACAAATTCAGCTATTCCAATTTAAAAATGTTATCAAAATCGAAAAATATCGAACTCGGTTTCAAATAAAACTACACAAATTCAGTTCATCCAAGTAGTTATAGTCAATTTCAAGTATATTTACGCAGAGTAACCTCCTAGAACTAAAAATTTCATCAAAATCCAAAGAAATCGAATATAAATACACAAATTCAGCTCCTCTTAACGATAATATTATGAGAATCCATAAACATACAAGACAATTTCAATCGACTTACATAAATTCACCTCCGAGAACTGAATTTTTTAACCAAATCCTAAAAAATAGATGGTAATTTCAACTAAATTTGCACAAATTCAGCTATTCCAATTTAAAAATGTTATCAAAATCGAAAAATATCGAACTCGGTTTCAAATAAAACTACACAAATTCAGTTCATCCAAGTAGTTATAGTCAATTTCAAGTATATTTACGCAGAGTAACCTCCTAGAACTAAAAATTTCATCAAAATCCAAAGAAATCGAATATAAATACACAAATTCAGCTCCTCTTAACGATAATATTATGAGAATCCATAAACATACAAGACAATTTCAATCGACTTACATAAATTCACCTCCGAGAACTGAATTTTTTAACCAAATCCTAAAAAATAGATGGTAATTTCAACTAAATTTGCACAAATTCAGCTATTCCAATTTAAAAATGTTATCAAAATCGAAAAATATCGAACTCGGTTTCAAATAAAACTACACAAATTCAGTTCATCCAAGTAGTTATAGTCAATTTCAAGTATATTTACGCAGAGTAACCTCCTAGAACTAAAAATTTCATCAAAATCCAAAGAAATCGAATATAAATACACAAATTCAGCTCCTCTTAACGATAATATTATGAGAATCCATAAACATACAAGACAATTTCAATCGACTTACATAAATTCACCTCCGAGAACTGAATTTTTTAACCAAATCCTAAAAAATAGATGGTAATTTCAACTAAATTTGCACAAATTCAGCTATTCCAATTTAAAAATGTTATCAAAATCGAAAAATATCGAACTCGGTTTCAAATAAAACTACACAAATTCAGTTCATCCAAGTAGTTATAGTCAATTTCAAGTATATTTACGCAGAGTAACCTCCTAGAACTAAAAATTTCATCAAAATCCAAAGAAATCGAATATAAATACACAAATTCAGCTCCTCTTAACGATAATATTATGAGAATCCATAAACATACAAGACAATTTCAATCGACTTACATAAATTCACCTCCGAGAACTGAATTTTTTAACCAAATCCTAAAAAATAGATGGTAATTTCAACTAAATTTGCACAAATTCAGCTATTCCAATTTAAAAATGTTATCAAAATCGAAAAATATCGAACTCGGTTTCAAATAAAACTACACAAATTCAGTTCATCCAAGTAGTTATAGTCAATTTCAAGTATATTTACGCAGAGTAACCTCCTAGAACTAAAAATTTCATCAAAATCCAAAGAAATCGAATATAAATACACAAATTCAGCTCCTCTTAACGATAATATTATGAGAATCCATAAACATACAAGACAATTTCAATCGACTTACATAAATTCACCTCCGAGAACTGAATTTTTTAACCAAATCCTAAAAAATAGATGGTAATTTCAACTAAATTTGCACAAATTCAGCTATTCCAATTTAAAAATGTTATCAAAATCGAAAAATATCGAACTCGGTTTCAAATAAAACTACACAAATTCAGTTCATCCAAGTAGTTATAGTCAATTTCAAGTATATTTACGCAGAGTAACCTCCTAGAACTAAAAATTTCATCAAGATCCAAAGAAATCGAATATAAATACACAAATTCAGCTCCTCTTAACGATAATATTATGAGAATCCATAAACATACTAGACAATTTCAATCGACTTACATAAATTCACCTCCGAGAACTGAATTTTTTAACCAAATCCTAAAAAATAGATGGTAATTTCAACTAAATTTGCACAAATTCAGCTATTCCAATTTAAAAATGTTATCAAAATCGAAAAATATCGAACTCGGTTTCAAATAAAACTACACAAATTCAGTTCATCCAAGTAGTTATAGTCAATTTCAAGTATATTTACGCAGAGTAACCTCCTAGAACTAAAAATTTCATCAAAATCCAAAGAAATCGAATATAAATACACAAATTCAGCTCCTCTTAACGATAATATTATGAGAATCCATAAACATACAAGACAATTTCAATCGACTTACATAAATTCACCTCCGAGAACTGAATTTTTTAACCAAATCCTAAAAAATAGATGGTAATTTCAACTAAATTTGCACAAATTCAGCTATTCCAATTTAAAAATGTTATCAAAATCGAAAAATATCGAACTCGGTTTCAAATAAAACTACACAAATTCAGTTCATCCAAGTAGTTATAGTCAATTTCAAGTATATTTACGCAGAGTAACCTCCTAGAACTAAAAATTTCATCAAAATCCAAAGAAATCGAATATAAATACACAAATTCAGCTCCTCTTAACGATAATATTATGAGAATCCATAAACATACAAGACAATTTCAATCGACTTACATAAATTCACCTCCGAGAACTGAATTTTTTAACCAAATCCTAAAAAATAGATGGTAATTTCAACTAAATTTGCACAAATTCAGCTATTCCAATTTAAAAATGTTATCAAAATCGAAAAATATCGAACTCGGTTTCAAATAAAACTACACAAATTCAGTTCATCCAAGTAGTTATAGTCAATTTCAAGTATATTTACGCAGAGTAACCTCCTAGAACTAAAAATTTCATCAAAATCCAAAGAAATCGAATATAAATACACAAATTCAGCTCCTCTTAACGATAATATTATGAGAATCCATAAACATACAAGACAATTTCAATCGACTTACATAAATTCACCTCCGAGAACTGAATTTTTTAACCAAATCCTAAAAAATAGATGGTAATTTCAACTAAATTTGCACAAATTCAGCTATTCCAATTTAAAAATGTTATCAAAATCGAAAAATATCGAACTCGGTTTCAAATAAAACTACACAAATTCAGTTCATCCAAGTAGTTATAGTCAATTTCAAGTATATTTACGCAGAGTAACCTCCTAGAACTAAAAATTTCATCAAAATCCAAAGAAATCGAATATAAATACACAAATTCAGCTCCTCTTAACGATAATATTATGAGAATCCATAAACATACAAGACAATTTCAATCGACTTACATAAATTCACCTCCGAGAACTGAATTTTTTAACCAAATCCTAAAAAATAGATGGTAATTTCAACTAAATTTGCACAAATTCAGCTATTCCAATTTAAAAATGTTATCAAAATCGAAAAATATCGAACTCGGTTTCAAATAAAACTACACAAATTCAGTTCATCCAAGTAGTTATAGTCAATTTCAAGTATATTTACGCAGAGTAACCTCCTAGAACTAAAAATTTCATCAAAATCCAAAGAAATCGAATATAAATACACAAATTCAGCTCCTCTTAACGATAATATTATGAGAATCCATAAACATACAAGACAATTTCAATCGACTTACATAAATTCACCTCCGAGAACTGAATTTTTTAACCAAATCCTAAAAAATAGATGGTAATTTCAACTAAATTTGCACAAATTCAGCTATTCCAATTTAAAAATGTTATCAAAATCGAAAAATATCGAACTCGGTTTCAAATAAAACTACACAAATTCAGTTCATCCAAGTAGTTATAGTCAATTTCAAGTATATTTACGCAGAGTAACCTCCTAGAACTAAAAATTTCATCAAAATCCAAAGAAATCGAATATAAATACACAAATTCAGCTCCTCTTAACGATAATATTATGAGAATCCATAAACATACAAGACAATTTCAATCGACTTACATAAATTCACCTCCGAGAACTGAATTTTTTAACCAAATCCTAAAAAATAGATGGTAATTTCAACTAAATTTGCACAAATTCAGCTATTCCAATTTAAAAATGTTATCAAAATCGAAAAATATCGAACTCGGTTTCAAATAAAACTACACAAATTCAGTTCATCCAAGTAGTTATAGTCAATTTCAAGTATATTTACGCAGAGTAACCTCCTAGAACTAAAAATTTCATCAAGATCCAAAGAAATCGAATATAAATACACAAATTCAGCTCCTCTTAACGATAATATTATGAGAATCCATAAACATACTAGACAATTTCAATCGACTTACATAAATTCACCTCCGAGAACTGAATTTTTTAACCAAATCCTAAAAAATAGATGGTAATTTCAACTAAATTTGCACAAATTCAGCTATTCCAATTTAAAAATGTTATCAAAATCGAAAAATATCGAACTCGGTTTCAAATAAAACTACACAAATTCAGTTCATCCAAGTAGTTATAGTCAATTTCAAGTATATTTACGCAGAGTAACCTCCTAGAACTAAAAATTTCATCAAAATCCAAAGAAATCGAATATAAATACACAAATTCAGCTCCTCTTAACGATAATATTATGAGAATCCATAAACATACAAGACAATTTCAATCGACTTACATAAATTCACCTCCGAGAACTGAATTTTTTAACCAAATCCTAAAAAATAGATGGTAATTTCAACTAAATTTGCACAAATTCAGCTATTCCAATTTAAAAATGTTATCAAAATCGAAAAATATCGAACTCGGTTTCAAATAAAACTACACAAATTCAGTTCATCCAAGTAGTTATAGTCAATTTCAAGTATATTTACGCAGAGTAACCTCCTAGAACTAAAAATTTCATCAAAATCCAAAGAAATCGAATATAAATACACAAATTCAGCTCCTCTTAACGATAATATTATGAGAATCCATAAACATACAAGACAATTTCAATCGACTTACATAAATTCACCTCCGAGAACTGAATTTTTTAACCAAATCCTAAAAAATAGATGGTAATTTCAACTAAATTTGCACAAATTCAGCTATTCCAATTTAAAAATGTTATCAAAATCGAAAAATATCGAACTCGGTTTCAAATAAAACTACACAAATTCAGTTCATCCAAGTAGTTATAGTCAATTTCAAGTATATTTACGCAGAGTAACCTCCTAGAACTAAAAATTTCATCAAAATCCAAAGAAATCGAATATAAATACACAAATTCAGCTCCTCTTAACGATAATATTATGAGAATCCATAAACATACAAGACAATTTCAATCGACTTACATAAATTCACCTCCGAGAACTGAATTTTTTAACCAAATCCTAAA